>JAVBJF010001069.1:0-22252 GCA_033439095.1 Pseudococcus viburni | reverse complement strand
GTGACAAAAACGTTTTGAGTGTTGTAAATCGTTTTTTCCAAACTCGTGATAACTTCAGTATTTATACATAAAACGAAGAATAGTACAAAAAAAACTTTGAAGCTTTTTAAATTTTTTTAGATACGTGAAAGCTCAAACATAAAATCATTTTTAGGAAGAGGTTCAACCTTTTTCTGAGATTTTTTCAACATTTGATAGATGAAAGAATACCCTATAAAATGAGCCGAACAATTTTTCGACAGACTATATGTATCGCTCAGGGTGCCACCGTGAATATTTTTAAAAAAATAAAAAAATTACAACAAATCTGTTTTTTGAGTATAATAAGGAAGTGTTGAGTGATGAAATTTTTTTTATGGTTGTAATGTGTTATGTAGTGTATGTGCAACAAAGGCAGAAAAAATTTAATTTTTTTCCCCGAGGTTATATGGCTCTGAGAGAGAAATAAGTAAAAATCGTTTTTTCCTAAACGGATAACTTCAAACTTTTTTTCATTTTCGTTCCATCCTGCATGAGTCAGAGATGAAAAATTTCGGTATTTAAACTTGCCACTTGTTCGACATATTTTGTAATGATAGCCGCAATATATTTACTTTTGTGACAGATTTCAAAAAACAAAACTTTCTCCGTGGGTACAGTTTTTTTTGATTTACGTCGAAATCAACTTTTTTGAAACGTTATCACGGTTTGGAAAAAACGGTCCTCATATGCAACGAAAAATTGAAAACACAAAATATGCTTAAATATTACGCAAAAAAAATGAGAAAATAGGTATTGTGAAAAAAAAGGGGGGTGTAATTTAGGCCTATATATTTTATACCGAAATATGCAAAATATGCACCTAAAAACCGCAAAATATATGTGAGCCTGGATATAGAAACCACCCTTAGGTGTAAAAAATTGGTTTTTGAGTGGAGGTTCTCCTTTGATCCTATACCTTCTGAAACACCCAAAATCAGTGTCAACTCAGAAATCAATTTTTTACACCTATCAGGGTGGTTTCTATATCCAGGCTCACAATATATATTTTTTAATTTTACGCCATTACAGGGTCTATAAAAGGAACCGGGCACCGTCTGCGCGAAAATCCCTGCATGAAAAAAATGAAATTCAAGATTTTTGTTTGTTTTTCGTGTCTATTACCCTGAAAGAAAGTTTATCAAGTGTCAAAAATTGTAATTTGATAAATTAAATTTTAATGATAAATTCATTCCTTATTTGTCAATAATTGTAATTAATAAAAAAGTTTAATTTCAAAGAATTGATAATTTTACGTTCGAGATATATGGCATTCTGATGTTGAAAAAAAAGAATTCATGTAATGTTAATCGAGTGGGCATTTCAACTCTGTGAAGGTATTTCACACTTTTACCTGCTAATTTTATAAGATGACTCATCCCTTACATTAAACTTCGTCACTTTTTTTAATCTTGCTTTCGTTTCGTTGCGTCCTACAACAATAATATCAGTGATGCATCGCAACGGAAAACGGGAAAAAAGGAAAGAAAAGAATGGGAATTTTACGCAGACGGTGCCCGGTTCATTAATATAGACCCTGTATACAGCGACTAAGGCTAGAGGCGGTGTGGGTGAAGGATGTTACGTCAGAGTAGGGATTTTAGTTTGTATTAGAAAGGAATATTAAAATTTTGTTGATATGTTGGGAGGTGTCTTTCAAAATTTCTGTGGGAGTATTAGAATTTGTTAGTGTGAGCCTTTCTTTTTGAAAATTTGGGGAGCATTGAGTAAGAATGTGAAGAGTGGTGATTTGAGTGTTGCATAAATTACAAATGGGAGGTGGGTCTTTTTTAAGGAGGTATGCGTGAGTTAGGAGAGTGTGCCCTGTAAGTAGTCTAGTGAAGATGATGTCAGCTCTTCGAGAAGTATTATTGAAGTAGAATTTCTAGGAGTGTTTTATCTTTGATGGTTTGGAGTTTGTTAGTCTAGAGGGAATTTGGTTCCCAAAATTGTTGAAAAGAGGAAAGAGTATTTGATTTGATAGTGTTCTCTAGATCAGTTAGGGTATTGGAATGTTTTGAAGGGGGATAGTGAAGAGCACGTTTAGCATGAGAGTCAGCCATATCCATTGCCAGAAATATTTCGGTGTGAGGGTATCCAACACAAGACAATTTTTTGGGTGTGATGGTAAGGATTTGTAGGATTTCTTGAGCAATTAGGATGTTGTTTTTTTGGAGGCGGTATTGTTGAATTGAGAGTAGAGCAGAGAGAGAGAGAGTCTTACTGCAAAATATGCATTTATAAAAAATGTGGTTTATTTATAAATCCGCTCCCTGTTCGTATCATTGATTATCCATGTCAAAAATAAATTCCATTTTTTTTTTAATAAAATGATTTCAACGGTTCATGGTCATTTTCCCGAAGCCTTAATCCCGAACGGGCATTTTCCCAAATAGGATACGATTGTGAAGATCATTCCACTTCTTCAAAGGTGCAGATTTCAAGAGTCCAATTCGCAGGCATATTTCTTTGGGTCACTTTTTTCATCAAAAAGGACACTGTTAGTGACTTTTGGTCACTTTTTTTTGTAACTTTCCCCGACCAAAAAATTGAAAAAATCATTAAAAAAATTAAAAAAAACGATTTTTTTCTTGAAAAAGTGTAATATTCAGGGTGTTGACGGTCGCGAAAGTCGCGAAAAAAGTCGCGAATTTGGATTTAGGTCGCTGAATCGCGAATTTTCCCGAAATACTTGAATTTTTTTTTTGCCTGGTACAAAAACAAAAAAAGTAAAGAAATTCCATCTTTTTGAAGCATTTTTTCTAAAAATTTTCGCCCTCGCTTCGCTCGGGCTCATCAAAAGTTTTTTAACCCATTCTTAAATTCTAAACCTTCTTCCGTCTATTCTCAGGACAATTGAACATTTTGAAGCGGAAAAAAACATAAGTTTTTGTGGGGAGACTTGGTAGCAAATTACGATTGGGAATTTCAAAAGGAGTATCGTGTTCATTCTCGGGAAAATCTGAAAAAATCAGAGAATTTTGGAATTTTCAGTGGGATGTTTTAAAAATTCAGAAAGAGAAATAATTTACAAATATTACCCTTTTTTGCTGGTTTTAAAAAAAAAAATAGATTCTTCAAAAAATTGTATGAAATTTTTTTCTGTAATGAATTTGATCTTGTTGTTTTCTGGGGGGGGGGGTTGTCAAATTGAGAGGCAGATACTAGATATGTACCTTAGAAATAAGTCGCGAAAAAAGTCGCGAAAATTTTGATTTTGAAAAATCGGTCGGGACCCTGATATTACATTTTTGGTGGAATTATAGTATTACGATCAAAAAGAAATGAAAAATTTTTTTGACCAGAAGCTTAGAAAAATTGGTTAAAAAATTGAAAATGATTGAGAACATTTTCACTTTTCGGTCACTTTTTCATTCGTGAAGTCACTTTTTCATTTCCAAAAGGTCACTAAAGTCACTTTTTTTTTTGGAAATTTTGGAGAAATATGCCTGAATTCGTTTTTTTTTACAAGATATAATTTTTGAGATATTTTCAATAAAATATATAGAAGTTGAAGGAACTTACAAATTTCAACTAAAATATCTCGAAACCCAAGTCTCTTTAGAAAAAACTGAAATGATAATACGTCGTATTGATAGCAAATTTCATAAGGAATCCAAAAAAGATTTAGTTTGAGGGTCATATCGTGCTCTCAAAGGTATTTTAGTATTGAAAAAACAAAAAATGAAAAAATTTACACGAAAACCCTGGTTTCGACAGATGTCTCACTTTCTTTCTTGAAGTCAAAAAGTCCGAAATTGCAGTTGAATTTGCTAATTTTTTCAATTTCAATTTTTCTTAACATTTTATGTGATTTTGTATTTTCTCAATAATATTTTTTCATTTGTCTTTCCAATTTTAAATTTTCTCAAAATTCAAAATTTTTCGAAGTTTTTGAAACTTTTTCAGTGCTCCACAGTCCACACAAAAAACAAAATCGTTTTTCCCTTGAGCAAAAATATTCGCGTTCTTTGAGTTACTTATCCCGGGAACCCTCTTGCCAGGTCCCCCGGACCTCGCTTGTTCTACTTAGCATTTGTTGTCGTGGAGGGGGAGAGTCGGCCCCAACTTCCATTTGCTACGCTCTTTCCTGAAATCAACTTTTATCTAATGCGATGTTTTGATATCGACTATCGTTCGATTTACATTCGAAATTAGCCACCAACTTCCTCATTGATTCCTGATTATATTATACCTACATACGTTTTAATAATCGAGCAGGAAATAAGCATAAAAATTATATCCAATTGAATAATTGTTGAAGAAATAGGTGCTGCGATTGATTAATAGCATTTTTATTAATAGATACCGACAAATTACAAATTGATAGTACGAAAGCTGCTAGAGGTATAGTGTCATGAGTAGGTATAATTTCAATGCGTGGAAATTAACATAGAATCACTAAAATTGTATACAGTACTATCTGTTAATGTTCCTTGTAATTATAATTTAAATCTACTTAACTATTATATTATGTATACATCACACTATGTATGTACTACATAATGCGAGATATTTATAGTGCATTTTCGTAAAAATTATTACCTATTTAAATTTATTTAAACAACGCAATACTGCATTTTAATCAAGTACATCCATTATTTGTAATTTTTCAGGACAAAAATTCCGTACGAATTCGGTATAAAAATGCGATCGTGTCGTTATAAAGAGTATTCGCGTTTGAAGGAGGAAAAAAAATTCACTTATGGATAAAGCCGGTGCAAGCCCGTCCAGACAGCGTTCGCTGAAAGACCGTCTCGAGAAGGAATTGCAGGGAAATTTTAGCTGGCAGTAAGTTGTATAGCTATACTATTTTTTCACATTGAAAATTTACCGAACAAATAAATTAAAACATATTTTACGTTTCAAAAAGAAAAAAAAAATTATGCAAACAGTTTAACGCTCGATGAAAAGACTAAAAATAAAATTTTTTCATATTTAAACTGCCTTTTTCAACGGTTTTGTTTGTAATTCGGCAATTTGCGTAGAAACGTTGCTATTGTTGAGCAATTTTTTCTAATATTTTTACGTAAAAATTTTCTACGAAACGTGTATGCTTATATAGCCGAAAACCGAGTTTATTTACCAAGATTGGTATGTATTCTTCTTGTGGAAATAATTTATTAATATTTTCAGCCGAAATTGAATGCTGCTGCGGTGCTCTATGTATTTTCAAATGTGTTTACATTTTGTTTATTTTTTCATGCTATATACGTAAAAATTTTACGTATGGGTAAGATTTGAACAATGTTCTCGTATGTTTTAACCCTGTTCTGCCACATGGTGGTGAAAATCACCACACCAGTTTTTGTCATGCGTTAGGTCGGCGGGAAAACGTGTGATCAGTTGATAACGACTCCTACTACGTGGGAGCGTATGTCCTTCTTGCCGTTCATTTTTGCTGTTGAGCGCATTGCCTACTTTCTCATTTTAAGGGGCAAGAATTTTATAAAAAATCAAGGTAGGTGATTCTTACGAATTATTTTGCCCCTTCCAACCAAAAGGGTAGGCAAATTTCTGACTGTAAACGAGTAGAGCATGGATGCTCAATTACTTGTGAGGTCATGTGTGATTCTCTCTACTTTTGCTTCGGCGGAGGAAAAAAAATAATAAAAATCAAAAACGGAAATTTTCCATTACGACCCCCTAATGTTAAAACCGTCTAAGTGCCATTTTTCGTTTTTTACAGGAGAGCTGAAAAACGTAACAAAATTTGCATTGCGCTTATGGACTTTGCAAATTTTAAACTCTTTTTTTTAGGGTTTAAATTACTTTAAGTTACGTTTTTTATATTTTAATCGATGCAGCTTGATTCACTGAATCCAAAATTATAAAAATCTCAATTTTGCAAAAAGTGGCACTTAGACGGTTTTAACATTAGGGGGTCGATTAGTCATTTTTAAAAAATTTTGCCCCTTAAATTTGAAAAATAGGCAAACTGTTGCACAGGAAAAATGAAATGTTGGACTTTGGTGTACAACCCCTGGGGGGTGAAACCCCATATAGAATTTTTCCTTGGTCTAGAAAAATTCATTAATGTGTATACATTTTTTTAGTGGTCTGGCACGTAAGGGTTAAATTAAAAATCATCCCCTCGCATCGTCACCGACCTTGTCTTTCGCAGAGTTGCGCGTTTCCCCGAATAAATTCTCTGATACACGTCGAAATAGTCGAAATAGAAAGCTTTAAATATACAATGATATAAATTACACGTTTGCATAATGTTACTATCATTTAAGAAGCTGAAATAGTAATGATTATAAATTTTCGTCTTCTTCGTGCGGTTTATCCCGCTACGTATTTGCAACAAGATGAATTACCAAATGCACTACATTTAACAAGCTTCATTCCAATGTTTCAATTTTCACCCTACAAATAACCTGGAATTAATTATATCGTAATATTTTTCAAATTATCTATCGATAAAGTTTTGCTTTTGAGCAGTTACAAATGCGAAGTGACATTTTTCATACTGCCAAGTTTCAAATTTGTTTGCAAACTTTTTAGTATAATGGAGGGGAGGGGGGGGGGGGTGTTTAGTTGCATTTATTTAAAAAAATTTTAGGCGCTAAAAAAATAAAATACTTTTATACCACGAAGCTGAATATATTTTATGATCGTTAGTTACGCTTATGTTTCTCTATAATAATCAAAAACCATGTTGAAGTGGAAACTACCAAATCATAATTATTGTCGAGTAAGTCACTGCTTTCCTTAAAATATAGTCTGAATCATCATTAGGATTAATTTTGAAAAAACTATGTACTTAATTAAAAATTTTGGTTTTTACTATTCAAGGTTAATAATTCATGTCCAAAATATTACATTTTTCACAATACGTACTCGTATTTTATACAGACTCGATTTATATTCTTATGTTAATCAAAGACGAATGTTTACTTTGTTTGTTTCTCTGGTACCTTCGTTAAAAATTTTATATTTTTTAAGAAATTTGATTTCGTGCTTGATGGGATTTTTGAATTTTTTTTATAAAAGTTGAGAGTGATTCAATGGTATTCTGAAAATGACTGGTAAGCATTTCGCTTAATATTTCCGATTGTATTAGGTATGTATTTTTTCAATTTATATGCCAAAGTCCTGAAAAATCGATTTATATATGGAGGTATAAGTATTGAACTTTTCTCGAAGAATTTTCCTGAGAATTTTTGGCAAACCTTTTTTTAATGTTGAAATACACTTCGGACATTTTTATTTGACTGAGTTTTGTAAGTTTTTTAAACAAACGGCGGTGGGGGGGGGGAGAAAAGGTGGTTGGCGTTTAAAAGAAAATGAAAAAAAAAAAAACATTAACGAACGTCGAAATTACAACTAAAAGCATGAATCAAATGGAAAAGAATGAAAGAGAAATTATGAGTTTGGAAAAATATAACTCGCGCCGTGACGCAGAAAAAGTCGAAAAGCTAAGTTTGTAGTCGAAGTTGGTCTTTATTAATGAAGTGAACGTTTTTTAGATGTTTTTTGCCCCCTCCCTTTCTTTCCAAAAAAGAATGAAAAAATGAAGAAATGTTGAGAAAAATATCAATAATTTCATATCAATAAAGATTCGCGTAAAAAGTGTGAAAAAATCATATAATTGTCCAAATTCCACGAATGTTAGGTATAAAAAGTACTGCAAAAGTGGTTGAAAAATCATTGATATTTTACAAATTGTTAAATATTCACGTGTCTTATAGAAAATATTGCAAAAGTGGTTGGAAAATCATTGAAATAACACGCACGGTCGTGAAAGCGAAAATCCTTGAGAAACTCATTTAGAAATATTTTGAAGGTGGTTGAAAAATTCATTGAAATTGTTCAAATTCATTCAAAAATATTTTGCAGAGTAAACGAATAAACGAAATTTTCGAAAATGTTATGTCATTTATTTTGAAAACTTTGCAAAAATGATCGAAAAAGTTGGAAATTCATAAATTTCATTGAAAATACTCCAAAAGTGTTTGAAAAAGTACTCATTGTTAAATTTTAAAAAATGTTATCAAAACCAATACCTACATATTTCCGTGAAAATCACTAAAAGAAATCACATGAAAGTGATTGATAAATTCGTAGAAATTATCAAAACTTATCAGAAATACTCTCAAATGAATAAATAATCTCCGAAAATTCACGAAGTTCATTAAAAACCCTGTTAAAATTTCATATTTTTATGCAGTGTTGAAAAAATAAAAAAGTTTCAAAATGTGGAAATCGAAATTTTTATTAAATTCATTTACAAAACGAAATAAAAAATATTTTTTCAAAAATTCAAGGGCACAAGGCAGTCATGCAAAAAAATCTCAATGTGGTTAGCAAATTGCTCAAATTTCATGAAAATTACAGAAAATATTGGAAAGATGATTAAAAAATCATTGTAGTTTCTCAAAACATCATAAAGATCAGAATTGTGGTGAAACTAATTTTGGAAATTAAACTGGTTTAAAAAATTGTTATTCAATAGAGGATTAAAAATTATGTTTCAAAACATATGCCCAACTAGAAATTATATAAGGGAGAGGCTGAGAATTCGAGAAAAAGTAGGGAGGGGGATATTTTCAAAAATATTTCTCCATTTATTATGAACTCATAGTTTTTGAAATTTGTTAATTTTTCCATCATATTTCTTTGTAATATTTAAGATATGGATGCAATGCAATGGGCAATGAGAAATGATCATTATATTTTTCATATTACCTATTTAAAAATTTTTTTCAATTTTTTTAAAAATATAAAAAAGTTGTTTTTCAAAAGAACTGCTGAAAGTGACATATAGATATGAAAAATGGATGTCAGTGGTATTTTTTAGATGAAAAGTCCATACTATTACTCAGACCATTTTTGAAAAAAACCTTTTTAATCACATAAATATTTAAATATTTTTTTAAAAACTTTTTGATGTTTAAAAATTTTTTTCAAAATTAAATGGCATTATAGGTAGGTAGTTGAATTTTAATTCTGAATGAGAGTGGTCGTTTTAAAAAACATGTTTTTTTGTTTTTATTTCTTTCTTAATATCAAGACAATTTTCATAAAGTAGCAATTAAAATTAAGTTTTTTTTTTAAAATGGAAACTTCTCTTTTTTTAAAAACTACAAAAATATTGTTTTTTCTTTTTATTGAAATAAAACATAATTCTAAATTTGAAAAAAATTAAAATCATTACTCCAAATCGGCTCACAATGGAATTAAAAAACAGTTTTACAACCATTTAAAAAATTCAGGCTTTACCCTTCTTCTTTTCATCTCCCTTTATGGTAAACCCCTTCATCCTTTAAAAAAATACTATTAAATTCTTATTTTTCGCCCTCAAAAACATAGATTTTGATATTACTCAAAAAAATTATAAAATTCAAATTTCTCAAGGTCTTATCTCCTCCCCCCAACTCTCAACCCAACCTGTCATTTCCAAGCAAAAAACAAAAAGTATTGCCGAATTTAATTTATTGTATAACCTCAAAAAAATTGATTTAGATATGTCCCCCCAAAATTGCAATTTTTCAGATTATTCTTAAATTATTTTGAATTTCAAGGCCCCATCCCCTAAAGGGTGGAATAGAACTTCGTTAAATGTGTCGTGTAACTTTATATTTATTGTAACATACAAAAAAAATGAAAAATCTCTCCATTTTAATCGAAATTGTTGAAAAATTTTTTTATCCAACTTCAAGCTTAAATATCACTTTTAGTGGAAATTGGGAAGCAAAGTTCTAAGTAGTGGTAAGTATGAATGATACCCAAATACACCTATGCAACCAGTGGATAGTGTTGAATTAATAATTTTTTAAAATAAGTAATATTTTCGTATCTGTAGTATTTTACTTCTAGGTTAAAACTTGTAGTGAATAACTACAAGTAAAAACTAGTAGTGAAAAAACTAGTAATACGAAAATACTAAGTACATAGTAAAAATAACTAGTAGTATTTTTCTATGAGGGGGGGGGGGGGGGGTCAAAATTCAATGCAATCACAAAGAATTTAGTAGGTAACCTGTTATTTTAGTGGCGCTGGTATAGGCAGGGAATTTTCTGTGGGGGGATAATAAATTATACAGAATTACAGATTTGAGCGAAATAAATGTGAAAAATTGCGGGATTTTTGGAACAAACAGTCTTTTTTGAATCAATGAAATAAATTTAGCTGAAAATCTGTGATTTTTCATTGATCTTTTATTCAAAATTACTGATTTTGTGATGAATTAGGGATGAACTGAGAACTCAGTGATTTTTGACTGAAATATCAGTGAAAAATCACCAATTTTCAATGAACATAATTTCACTGATTCAAAAAGGCAAAAGGTCATTAAATTTGACTGATTCAAATTTAGAGTTATATGTATATTGTGTATTGTGAATAAAGTGACTAAAATACTGCCCGAGCAAAAAATGCACTTCTTTTGACCTTTTTTGTGTAAATAATCTCCTTGTTGAGCCTAAGTGGAAGGGAGGCTCGCTCCCCTTGAAGCCCTTGGGTGCGTCTATGGCTGAAAACCTGCGAGGTAATAAAAGTAGAATATTTCATATTGTCACATTGAACTATCCCCCCCCCCACAATTCCACTCACCAAGTAGATATAGGTGCGCTTCATTGATTTTTAAAAAACTTTCAATTTTTTTGGGAGGGGAGGGGAGGGGGCTTAGCCGGGTAACTCTTTTCCCCTTGTTTCGAAATGTGGTGAAAATTTTTGAAAATTTCATGTTTGTGAATTAATTTTAAAAAGGTAGTTCAAAATGTCATTTTAGTGAATTTATATGATATTTCAACCCATTTTAAAAATATTTCAACGTATTTTATGATATTTTACGAATGTCTATAACGTTTTAGCCTATTTTCATGATACTTATTTCAATATTCACTGTTTTTGGCGATTTTCGTGTTTTCAATTAAGAATTTTAGATAGGTACTTTGAAAAATTCATCTGCAGTCAAAAATTAAACTTCGAGAATCAGTTTGGGAAACTTTTTTGAATTTTTAAAAATTCATACACCTACTCGACTAAAAACACGGCTTTGGAGAATCTGTGTGCCGTTTTCTTTTGTAAATTTTTATTGATAAATGTTTGTCAAAGATGTATAAGTAATTTGAAAATATTTCACATCAAGGTAATTATTCATATATTGAGAAGAAAGTAGGCTGTCCAGAGTTGGATTCAACGCAAAGGAAGAGTGAGTAGCTTCGTCCCATAAGAATGATAGAATTGTTCTTTTTTAAATGAGAACATAGAATTTCAGTTGGGAAATAATAATTCTTTGTTTAAAAAATTTCAAGTTTTTGATTCGTTGATTTGGAATTTTTTTGTAAATTGTGTTTCAAATTGAAAAAAGTATAAAAAATTCCTTCTGAGCCGATAAATTTTCAATTTCTAAACCTCTGTAACAATTACTAGTTTTGGTTCATCCCTGAGACAATTAACCAGTAAATGAGTGTTCTCCCTTCAAAATCCATGGATGTGGATTGTTATGGTTTTAATGCCGAATTTCAATGTTCATATTTATTTAATCTGAAAACTTAGAACCTAATTTTTTTAATCAAAAATCGTCTTTTTTAAAATCAAAAATATACATTTTTAAAATCAAAACTCAGTAATTTTTTACATCAAAAATAGGTAATTTTTTTATCAATAAGTACGAAAAAAATTATATTTTAATTTCTTAAGTCCTTCAAAAGTTCTGCAAAAGTTTTGCTATTCGATGATGAAATTTTAAATGACAAATTCTCTACTTTGAAAGTGCCTATATTCTATAGAAAAAAATTATTTGAACTTTTTCAGGGGGAAGGGGGTATCCGAAATTGTTTTGGTACCTTATGGATGATTTTTTATTACAAAAAAAAAAAAACAGTTTTCAAAAAAATCTAGATAAATCTTTATTTTTTAGATTTTTGTCAATCGAAAAATTTTCCTGGTGAACAGCACCAAACGACAATTTTGTTTATCGATCATATCGCATTTCAAAATACCCTAGAAAAAACCCACCACCAGGCAAAAATATACGCGGAAATCGTATATAATCAAGGAATGGACCAACTCGATTTACAGTGATTCGCTTGCAAAAGGGGAGCAGAGTAAAAATTTATAGTTTCAACATTCGTTACACTAGAACGAACAGTATGCCCTTAATGATAACAATACGTATAAAGTAACACACTTGTAAAGGATACTCTCAACGTAGAGTATTTCCGTAATAATACCGAGGTATTACTCGTAAATCAATTGACCACGTTAGGTAGCTCTATATACGTACTATACCGATGAAAAATACAAAACATACATAGAGAATATCTAGCATACGAATTATAAAAATAAAACCATTTCGTACGTTATGGACGAACATTTGTCTTAAACAAAAGACGCGTAATCCATTGCGTTTTTCTTTTTTACTTCGTATAGTTTATCAAGTCCTTTTTATGGAATAAAATATCCTAAGGTATATGAAACCCATAAGATGAAGGTTGCTTTTTTTTTTACCCTTCACATTTCTATATAACAGAACGTATCAAAGTTCAGGACCTAGTTTTCCTTAATCCTTTTCGAGAATGGATTTTAGTTTTTTTTTCCAAATGGTTGAAGAAAAGCATTGTTACGACTTTGGTAGATAATTTTGATACGATAATTAGCATTTTTGTTGCGCACATTTTGCAAACTGTTAGTGGTATTGTTCGAATAAAAAAAGGAACAGATGACATGGTTTTAACATTGTATCGAACAATTATAACGGATTAAAATATCATGCAGCTCGTATCGCGATCGTTGGTCGTTGTAATTATGTGGTATTTTTTATTCTTCTCGTTAGAAATATGTGTCTGTGTGTCGACGAATTCGTCGACGTTATATTGTATGCGTGGAAAAAGCCAGAATGGCAGGGAAAGAGGAGAGGACGCTGTAGCAAAAATTCATAGCCAAGTTTGACGAGTGTTTAGCGTTTTTATCGCAGATTTTTAACATTTCAGTAATGCCTGGTCGATGATAGAACAACACCAAACATGTAATATATCAAACGTCATAGTTGATGGTAAAGGTCGCTATGTGCCATAAATACAAATTGGTATATATCTTTCAGTTGGTTTATATTTATTGCTATATATGGTCTTTTAAAAATAATTATCCACTTTCAACTTCCATCATACAAATCAACGCTAAGATTATTTTTTTCAGGGTTAAATATCCGAGCCAGCTTCCGATCGTAGTGTTATAATCTGCGGCTGTGCTTTTTTATGTAAAAATTCCTGTAAGTTTCCATTGAATGTAAAAAATTTACCACGCTAACAAGGCTCCTTTGGTGTATCGAACTTTTCTCCATTGACTCGTGTTCCAAAAAAAACGTGTTTCGTTTACCTGCTCTTGTTGTTTTTTTGTTTTAATAATTTTCTGCTCAATCGTAAAACTATAAATATTTGTTACCCAGGGAACTGCGTTATAAAAAGGTTTCATATCAGGGGGATGAAATTTTACGCTTTGTCGTTTGAAATTACGACGAAATTCCACGGCGTTGTGTTTGAACGTCGTCAAAGTTACTTTTTTCCAAAAGGAATTTTATATAGAAATATTTCCGCATAGCGTTTTCATTTTTGATTTTATTTTCAAACAGCGAAAATGTGTACTCGAACGTTATTAGTTTCGTAATACAACAACTTTTCCGCGCGCAAAGGCTATATCTCGATCTAGGTTTGAGTTTATTATTTGAGTTTGAATTCGGAGTAGGAAATCCTTTTATCCGAAAGACGAGAAGTTTAAAAAGTTATTATAAAAGTTCGATATTTTTGTATTCCTTCGACATCGTTTTCAGTACGGCGAAAAATAACGCGAGGTTGGGGATTTTCGAGTCGTTAATTAGATAACCGACGACCGAGTTTAGAGTGAAGGGATTTGGATCGGTGAGGATTTCTGGAGGAAGATGTGCGAATGTGGAAGTGAGGTAGATGGAATCGATTTTTTGGTTTTGGAGGATTAATTCTCGAAGGTAGATAGGTGTTGAAAAAATCTTGGCAGCAAGAAAAACTCAGACGTTAATCAAAAAATTCAGTATTTAAAAAAAGAGGCGAGAGCAAATTGAAGTTTTATTTCAAAAATTGATGAAAATGATGAAAATTTTTAATAAAACAGTATAAAATAACTCAGAACTATTTGAAAAATGTTTTTAAAAATTCTTGAAATAAGTACGAGAAAAATGGTTAAATTTATTTTTAAATTTTGATTAAACGATTTAATTTTTCAAAACAACATTGAAATTGATCAACATGTTGTGAAACATTTTCGTAACCATCAAAAATGTATAAAATATGTGAAAAGATACTTGAAAGTCGATAATATGTACATCCATAAAATCAGTCTACAATTTTTGAAAATGAGTTAAAAATTGTGTAAAATGGAAAAAAATCATTGGATTTTTATGAAAATTGTGTATGAATAACGTTTAATTTGATCAAATCTGATTATAAATTTGTAAGTTTTTGCAAAATTTAACGACTGGGGGTCAAATCCGTCCGGCTAAATTATTTTTTCAATATTTTCGAATTTTTATTTTAGGCTAAATCATGGTTTTAATTGTTTTAAATTTTTTTACACAGGTCGAAATTGAAAAATTACTAAAATATTTTCTTTCAATTATTTTTTCAATTATGAAAAATTACAAACATTTCAATTTTTTTCAACAGGTCAAATTCATTTTTTCAAAAGAATATCCCTGTCGAATGAATTTTTTTTGAGTCCCTCTTCCCATAAATTATAATTTCTATCAATTAATAATTTTTAAATACTTTTTAAATTACAAGGTAAATCAGTTTTTTTTTTTTTTATAAATACCCCAATTCTTTTTTTGAACCTGCCCTCTCCCATTAATTAAAAATTTGAACAATTTTCAACTGTAAAAAATTACAAATTTTTTCCAACGTACACTAATCAAATAAATTTTTAAAAGAATACCCCTATCGAATCAATTTTTTTAATATACCCCCTCCCTTAATTAAAAATGCGGTCAATTGATAATTTTTTAATTTTTTTAAATTGCTGGACGAATCAAATTTTTTTAAAAGTACTTCAGGTGGATTCAATTCTTTTTTTTTTTGAATACTCCATCCCATTAATGAAATATTCAAACAATTCTATTCAATTTGAACTCCAGGTCGAATTACTATTTTTTTGAATACCCCTCTCATTAATGAACAAAAGTACCTAATCTAAAAATTTTCATGATTTTTGGCAATTTGTACAAATGAACCAGCTATTTGTAAAACAACGTAACGCCAAAGAAGTAAACTTTTTAGGAGCAACAAAAAACATTTTCAAGCAAAATCGTTAACGTTTGATAGAAATCAATGTCAGAAATGGAAAGAGGACGCAAAAATACACCTTTTGGGTCAAATTTTGATTTTCAAAGTGTCAACATGATTGATTTACAGTCCAATGAATTTCACGGACCTACCTTTGTTTTGCAAATGGCCGTCATTTTCGATCATAAAAGTTGCTTAAAATTTCACCGGAAGGGCTTCTAAAGTTGGAAAAATATTTAGAACGATGAAATTTGACAAAAGCTTCGTAAAAAGTCCGATTAAACGCACAAAATTTATTTCTAAAACTTCATGAGTCCCGAACTTGGAACAAATCAAAAATCCGTAAAATCCACCTACCGAGGTAAAAACTGAAAATTGGTAGATACCCTATTTTCGACCTCCTGAATCGATTGGAAGCGGTTTTTAGACTTTCGACTTTCGAAGCCATTAGAAAAATTGGGAATTTTTTGGCGTTATTATGGGTACTGTATTTTCAAAACGGCTGACTCAACGAAATGTGGTATCATGCTCAATCAATAGACAGTGCAACATACCATCAGAATCGACAATAACCTAAAAATCGCCTAAAATGGGCGTTACGTTGTTTTGCAAATAACTGGTTCAAATATTTGAACGATTTTTCTGACAGTTTTTAGAATTTTTGACCTTTTCAGACCAATTTAAAGATTTGTTGCACATATTTTTTTTGTATTTCTTTAATTTTTTTGTTTATAGTTTGAATAATTTTAATTAAGTATCTTTAAAAACAAAATGTAGGTATTTAAATGAATTTCAAAATAATTTGAATAATGATTAAGTATTCGATTTTTTTCTTTTTGAGTTTTTCTAATTACTCGCCTAATTTAAATAACGTTTCAACTTATATTTCATAAAAGTTGGAATTTTTTTCAATTTTATAAATTTTTCTTATTGTTGAAACCATTTGGTTCAAAATATTTTTTCCAACTGACAATGAGATGGGAGGGGGGGGGGGGGGTTAATCGGTTGAGCTTGGTTCTGTAGCACGAAATTTCGGCAGATTTTTTTCTTTCATTTTCTGTAATTGATCGAATTTTCCTTGTTAATGATGATCACGAAAAAATTACAAGAGAACATTTCATTTTTTGTATCGAAATTGAAATTGCTTGAATTTTTTTGTTATTTTTCGTCCGGGGTGAGGGTAGAAAAGAGAAGGATGTTTGTAAGAAAAATAAAAAATCTCAGTTGGTAACCTGAATAGCAAGTACCTACCTTGATAAAAGAATGGGGAAAAAGTTTAAAATTTTGTGGAGAGGCGGTTTTTATAATTTTGGCAAATAATCGTAGATAAAATTCTATAGTGATTATTTTCTGTCAGAATGTGACATGTCAAGATTTCTTTTATTTACTTTTATATTTAATATTTGAGTGTTCACCAACAACTATAGGTATCAAACTGTGATAAATAATACTGAACGTTTATGACCTTATTAAAATATCATATTACATTTTGTGATAATTTCAAAATTGAAAATTTCTCGTATGGGGTTTAGAATTGTTAATTTTGATGTACCTAGTTCTCAAAGATCGTTTTTTTTTTTTTCATTTTCTACCAAAATGAGATATTTCATCAAATAAGTTTTGCAAAAAATTTTATTTTGACATTTTACGAACAGTACGATTTCATTTTTTTGATAATTTTTGATTTCAACGAAATTTGTGATAAAACCTGAGCTCCATTTCATGATTTCAATGATTTTTTCTCCAGTGAAAAACTTAATCTTAATTTTTCGGAACGTAAAATCTGACCATGATACTTTTTTTTTGCTTTCAATTGTAATTTTGGTCTTCTGATGAAAATTTTAATTTCAATCTTGAAATTTTCCCCTCTCCTACCTCTAAGAAGACAAATTTTTGAATTTTTTTTCAAAATAGGCTATTTTTCTCCAAAATACTCATACCTAGCTTTATTTTTTTAAATGAAATTTGGCTTGTTTCCGAAACAGATATTGGTTTTCCAATACCTTTTGGGATAAGAAATATTTTCGACAATATAATACCTATACCTGAAAATAATATGAAACCAAAATGAAATTTGTTCAAATTTTTGGCGACAAATGATCTCATATTAGAAAAAACTTGAATAAAATATTTAATAAGACCTTTTTTCGTTTAAAAAAAGGTTATTTCACAGGTAACATAAAGAGGGACAGAGATAGGCGCAGGGAAATATTTTTTTGACTATTGAATTCTCGAACATTGTAAAGTAATCTCTACATGCGGATTTTTTTTTACGATTATTTCCCATATTTGATCGGTGTATAGGGTTTGCGTGCAAAACACAATATGGTGAAGTAAAATTACAAACGATGCATATGTAATTGGATATTTTTTTATTTCGACCTGTAGTAAGTTTTAGGTATAGGTAAAATTTCAATATATAAATATACCTACTTATTGGATATATGGCGAATTAAATATTCCCATCGTGGGGGTATCCGAAAAATTCTACGTATATACGAATCATATGGTGTAGGAATAGGATGGGCATGAAAAATCTCATTACACGGGTGAACGAACTGTTATTTGGAAAATGTCAATTTAATACGCGGATTGTGATATATGATATAAAAATAGTATAGACATCATCTTGGAACTACGTATAGCTTGCTCAGATTGCACACAACGACGCTTCTCATTTTCGCAAACGTCAAAATTTCCTAACCAGATTGGTATCGAATGAAACACATGCAAAAATTTGCCAAGAATAAGTAAATTTAGTAGGTGTATAAACCGAACGTCGATTCGATATAAGAATAAGGATAATTTAAAACGATCCTCCTCGGATACAAGATAATGGATAAATTTGTAAAACACGATGCGTCAAACGAAAGCTCTAATAATCCTCGGTTTCGGCGACTGGGGGTGGTATCAAATTGAAGTTCAAAGCGGGCCGCTTTGTCTATTGACGTCAAGTAAATTATCACGACTGTAGAAAATCTCTCGCTAGGGCTGTCCATGTCTGTACCTTTTCGCCGATATATTCGCTGGATTTCTGACTGGACACGTAATGGTTAATACATTTGTGAAATTTCGTCGTGTATGCATTATTCATGATGTAGTTTACGTCTCGAAATAAATGATTTTGCCTTTCAAATGGCACAATAGCATGAAATTTCAGTCCAGCGTAATGTTTTCTTTTGGTTTGGTGGAGTATTGTTTATAGGTAGGAAAAATTTTTACTTTAAATTAATCGATCGATGAGGTAAACCTTTGATGATTGAGTTGCTCGGATTGTCGGATAAGAACGAATGTGAAATTACATAGATACGACTAGTAACCGGAAAACAATTTATTTTTATATGGGATATCAAAATACCGATTACCTTTGATAAATAATTCGCAGCCGTCTCTGATACAACGATTTATTCAAATATCATCCTTCATCATGAACATTTTCCACAATCAAAATAAATATTTTCCTAGATCGATTGGGTTGAAATTCCGGCATTTACGTATACCATTTTCTCGTATAGCTATTTACGTGTGTGTTATTTACACTACGCCTCGTTTCCTGTGCTGTTTCTTGTTTTTGTCCTATAATCGAGGCGGTTGAATTATCTAAAAAAATCTATTTTTTGTGTTCTCGCTCTCGCTGCTGTAGTGCTGTGTGGATTCATAATTTATCAAGAACACATTTTCTCTTACAAGGAAATTGCTTTTTACTGCATTCGTATCTTTATAATGTATTCGTGAGAGTTAAATTTACTTACGTCAGATATTCCAAGATTGAATATTCAGTTTTGCCACACTTGCGAAAAACTCCATTCGAATGGGTTATTTCGTGTGGTGTTTTTTTTTTTGTCTAGCGTGGTGTTCTATTTAAGGGGTTCCAAAATGTGAATGAAATTGTGCTCGAGTTGAAGTGTTTGGGTGTGGAATTTGTTCGTTTCTCGAGAATATTTGATAGTGGCTCGTGAAAGAAGATTTTTAAGGGAGATAATGGTGTTGATGGTGGCGGTGGTGTCTGGATCTAAAGGTATGAAGCTGTTACTTCGAATAAAATAGTTCGAAATAAAATATTTAAATATTTAAAAATAATGTTAAATTTTCAAAAATAACATTAATTTGTTTTAAAATGATTATTTAGGATGTTTGAATCGCCAGGAAAAAAAACACGAAGGATCATGGAAAAATCATGATTTTAAGAAGGTGTATAAAAGTTATGAGAATATGAAAAATTCATAAAATCAGTTCAAAATTAACTTCTAAAAAATCAAAATATGTACGTTAACATTTTTTTTGAAAAATTCTTTACATAGTTTTTGGAGAATTCTGCAGAATGACAGCAGTTATCGAGTGAATGCAGGGGTTATTCTAAGGAAATTTTGGAACTACCGGGATTTAAACTTGGATTCAAAAAAAATTGGAATGACAATTTTTCCTGAGAATAACCTCAGTATCGTCAGCATTTTTTGAGAGGTACAGAACAGAGTGCTCTCTCATTCTGAATCAGTGAGAAGTCACTGATAAATAGTCAGAATTGCAGTACAGGAAAAATCAGCGAAGTTCACTGATTTTCAGCGAATTTTCGCTGATTTTCCAGTGATTTTCACTGATTTGTTTTGAGTAAAAAAATTTACTGATTTTCTCCTGTGCTGCAATTCTGACTGTTTCTCAGTGATTTTTAATAATTTTCACTGATTTATAATTGAAAGAGTGGTATAGTGACTTAGAATATAAGGGGAAGGGAGAAAAAAGGAGCCTTTTTTTGCATTATTGCCGCAAATAGTTCAAATACGTAATTATGAGGGTTTTTTTCATGCCCGAGCAAAGCGAGGGCGAACTTTTGGAAAAATTGGATTTTTAATGTCCAAAAAAGCATTTTATGTTTTAATGCTTTGAAAATCTCCATCTGATGTAATGTGGAGGTACATTTCATACTTTGCACTCCGGCCACCGATTTGGGAAATATAATGTACCCCTTGTTCCCTAACTTCCAACGCTACTGAGATAATTTTGAATGAATGTCAATTTATTTCCCGCCACCCACCGCCGTCATCAAATTATAACCATGAAGGATTTTTGTGGAAAATTCATTTGGAAAAATTTCATGTATGTAGTTGAAAAAAAATTGAAAAAAATTAGGGTTGGAAAAAAGTTTTGAAAATATAGTCGGAAAAAAATTGAAGAAATTGAAGTTGGTAAAACTTTAAAAAGTTTTCTACGGTAAACTTTCTTGACATTTTTTCAACTTTGATTTTTTTAAATTTCCACCAACTCGATTTTAATCATTTAAAAAAAATTTCTCATTTTTTTTCAATTTTGAATTTTTAGAAGAAATTTTAGCTTCATGTTTTTCAAGATTTTTTCCAACATCCAACTCAATACTGCTGGAAAAATTTTTATATTGGATACAATATTAAAAAAAATTAGAATTAAAGAAACTGGAAAAATAATTTAGAGTTGAAAAAATTTATACTTGAAATAAATTTGGACTTGGATTGTCGAAATCCCAGGAGCTAGTAAATCACCAAGCAATTTTGGAACTACCGAACAATTTTGGAGCTACCGACGAACATTTTCGGAACTACCCAAACAACCTGGAACTACCCCTTAGAATAACCCCTGAGTGAATGTATTATGTAGACTTCTTTATTAGTGTACTTACTCGTAATGTTGTTCGAATAGGTACTGGAGTTTTTTTCTTGTTTTAATTTATAAGTATGAATCATTGAAAAAATTGATTGGGTCTGGTATTTGCCAAAAATGTGGAAAACTAAACTTCATTCTTGAAAAGTCATAAAAATGTTAATAGGTATGAATTTGCTGCAAAAATTTTTGTTTGGTACCCATGTTCTCACAAAAATCCGCATAAACTGTCTTAAGAATGTTTCAAAAATAAAGTATCGAAAAAAATGGGTTAAAATGATGTAAAAATTAATAAAGTCGCCTAAAAATCGTTTGATACATTGCACCATTAGTCAGGTCTCGCGCTATTCCTGTTAAAATTGATTTTATGATTGATTCCTGTTATGGACACTAAAACAAAGAAATTAAGCCCGTATGCCCATTTTCCTCCCTCCCCCTTTCCCCAGGGTTCACCACCCCAACATTTCAAACGCTTGTATCGCCTTATCTATGGGTCGTAATGAAAAAAATTCAAACAAAAGTTGTTCCTCAGCACCTAATCTAGATTTTCATTTCTCATCAAAATCAATCTTGAAGCAACTCTTGCCTCCCAAATTTGAAAATAAAACATATGTTTTGAAAAATCTTCAAAATCACGTTTTCTTCATTTTAAACGAAAATTTTCAGAGATACGGAAAAATTTGTTACCACCGAATGTATTCAGAATTGAATTTCCTTTCCAATGAGCTTTATCACGACCATTTTCACCAACTTTTCCTGACAGAGTGAACCTCTCCTCCTTCCCCGGTATCACAAAAGTGGAACCCATGAATAATATTTGCTCCAAAATGAATTCCGATAGTGAATGAAATTATGCATTAGATATTGAAGAACAAACATCGTTCAATTTTTTTTCGAGAGTCCAACTTTTGAGGTAAGGGGGAGGGGGAGAGGTCCACTCTGTAGGGAAAAGTTACTGAAAATGGTCGTGATAAAGCTCATTGGAAAGGAAATTCAATTCTGAATACTTTTGGTGGTAAAAATTTTTTCCATATCTCCGAAATTTTTCGTTGAAAATTAAGAAAACGTGATTTTGAAGTTTTCTCTAAACATGTTCTATTTTCAAATTTAGGGGACAGGAGTTGCTCCAAAACGGATTTTGATAAGAAATGAAAATGTACATTAGGTGCTGAGGAACAACTTCCGTTTGAAAATTTTTTTCATTACGACTGATAGATAAGGCGATACACGTGTTTGAAATGTTATGGGGTGGGGTGGAGATCCTGAGGAATGGGGAGGGGGGAAATGGACATACGGGCCTAATTTCTTTGTTTTAGTGTCCAGAACAAGAATCAATCATAAAA
>JAVBJF010001068.1:0-22286 GCA_033439095.1 Pseudococcus viburni | reverse complement strand
GCCAAAAACCCCAATTTCGAAAAAACAAGTAATTTTTTAATTCATTCTTGTTTTGGAAATACTTAGAACGTACAATGATTATATCAATAATCCTGGATGCATGTTCAATGTACCTATTTGGGTTCTTCATTAATTTCAGTTTCCAAAATTCTTTCGGAAGATTGAAAATTTGGAAGGGGAGTCAACTATCTAGATCGAATGAAACGATTCCTCTGAATGGCAGACCAGTTGTTAAAAGCCAAGGATATAAGCAAACTGTAGTGAGTTAACGAAAATCGAAAAATCGAAAAATTATAGAAAATCATAGATTATAGAAGTACCTAAATTAAATTTAGCATATAAGAATAGTCGATAACCATAGTACAAAATGTGTATTTGTCTATCTATGTTTTTTTTTCAAAATAAATCCTTAAATAGGTGTGATATTTTTTCGTCAATTCATTTTTGAATTTGATTTTATTTCTGAGCAACATTCTGGTAAAATATTGTAAAAGTGTAAAAATTTTATTGTTTTCAAGTTGAAGTAGTAGTCTAGGGACCAATCATAGAAAATGTGAGTTTCCGTGGACCCTACGAGTATACCGGGTACCGGCAGTTGAATATTCATAATTCGACCCTGCTGAACACGACTAGCCCGCCGGTAGTTCGAAAAAGTGGTGCAAAGTTGCCCAAAGTTGAGCTTAAAGTTCAAAAGTTCACATTTTTTCAAAAAATCGTTAAAAATCATAAAATAGCCCAATTTAATCGTTCTTTGGCTCATTTTGAAGGGAATTTCGTCCGCTTTCTAATGACGTATCGTAAGTTGAGTTTTACTAAAAACTTTCCTCAAATTTGAGCAAAATATTCAAAGTTGATTTTTATTTTGAACTTTTGAACCCTATAGCAACGAATCGAGCGCGTTAATCGAAAATTTTATTGAAATAAATGTTACGCTCCATCAAATTCTCTACTCAATGAGCTGTTGGAGGACTCTCTAACTTGAGTTGGAGCTGAGTTAACGAGTTTTTTGTGACGAAGTCACTCAACTCGAAAAATGTTAAAACCCCGAGAATTTGCTTACATTCAAATAATAGTTGAGATATTTCAATACTGATCATTTTCAACAGTCAAAACGACTGGCTTGACTCGAGTTTTACTCAAATTTGAGTGATCCACTCAACTTTCTTCACTGATTAATTAACATATGTTGTTATATATCGTTTTGGTAAGATTTTTTGTGCCAAATACGAATTTTCGTTCAAAATTTTCATTGAACAAAATTTTTCAACCCATACCCTCCTTCTCCAAACCCCATACGAGGGCTAAGAGGAGGTTCAAAGAGGGAGCGTGAAACTTTCATTTTTCAAAATTGAGCTATCATCCCTTTTTTGGCGTCATTTCCATATGATTGAATCCCACTGAATTCAAAAATGTCATTACTTTCAAGATTTGAGGAAGAAAAGTTCCTCAAATTAAAGATTTTCCAATTCAAGTTTTTGCATTTTTCATCAAAATTACTTGAAAATTACTTTTTTTTCAACTTTTCACAACCTGCCGACCTTCCAACCATATTTTTATTATAATTTTCAAACTCTACGGGTAGATTATCATATATATTGACCTTTTACAACTTCCTGTACCTTTACTCTGAGTAAATAGAACAATCTAAAGTTGCTGAAATTGGGCCCATTTTTGTCACATTTTTGGGTAAAAACCGCGATCATTTAATCATATACGAGATACGTAGTATTTATCGATCAAAATTTCTTAGACGATTTCTAAATAGTACTGATCCAATACAATAAATATAGGCTCGAAGGCACACCGCATACCTTTCTGGAAAAATAAGGGGGTTATTTCTGATCACCTAGCGTTTTGTATAATTTTGACTAAATTTTGACCATTCTTTAACATTGAAATAAGTTTCATTACTTTCTCCGTCACATTATTAGAGTAATATTTAGCCAATAAATTGATATGCTTATGGCAACCTAGGTTTTCGAAGATGCCGATTACAAATATGTCATCGATTTTACACGTACAATTGAAGTATTAAATTTTGATTTTCATTTCGACATCGATTTACAAGCTTTAATTCACTTTTTCACGTATTAGCTTTAATTGCAAAATCGATAACGTATTTGAAATCAGCGTCTTCAAAACCCCATATTTTGATATGTATGTCGATTTTTTGCCCAAATTTTACCTCTCCCCTGAACAAGCTCTCCCTTTCACACTCCTCAGCTTTAATTGTAAAATCGATAATATGTACTATTGGACGTCCAATATTCAGAAATTGTCTAAGAAATTTCGACCGATAAATACTACATAATTATCTCGTATATGAATAAATGATCGCGGTTTTTACCCAAAAATGTGACAAAAATGGGCCCAATTTCAGCAACTTTAGATTGTTCTATTTACTCAGAGTAAAGGTACAGGAAGTTGTAAAAGGTCAATATATATGATAATCTACCCGTAGAGTTTGAAAATTATAATAAAAATATGGTTGGAAGGTCGGCAGGTTGTGAAAAGTTGAAAAAAAAGTAATTTTCAAGTAATTTTGATGAAAAATGCAAAAACTTGAATTGGAAAATCTTTAATTTGAGGAACTTTTCTTCCTCAAATCTTGAAAGTAATGACATTTTTGAACTCAGTGGGATTCAATCATATGGAAATGACGCCAAAAAAGGGATGATAGCTCAATTTTGAAAAATGAAAGTTTCACCCTCCCTCTTTGAACCTCCTCTTAGCCCTCGTATGGGGTTGGGAGAAGGAGGGTATGGGTTGAAAATTTTTTTCAATGAAAATTTTGAACGAAAATTCGTATTCGGCACAAAAAATCTTACCAAAACGATATATAACAACATATGTTAATTAATCAGTGAAGAAAGTTGAGTGGATCACTCAAATTTGAGTAAAACTCGAGTCAAGCCAGTCGTTTTGACTGTTGAAAATGATCAGCATTGAAATATCTCAACTATTATTTGAATGTAAGCAAATTTTCGGGGTTTTAACATTTTTCGAGTTGAGTGACTTCGTCACAAAAAACTCGTTAACTCAGCTCCAACTCAAGTTAGAGAGTCCTCCAACAGCTCATTGAGTAGAGAATTTGATGGAGCGTAACATTTATTTTCAATAAAATTTTCGATTAACGCGCTCGATTCGTTGCTATAGGGTTCAAAAGTTCAAAATAAAAATCAACTTTGAATATTTTGCTCAAATTTGAGGAAAGTTTTTAGTAAAACTCAACTTACGATACGTCATTAGAAAGCGGACGAAATTCCCTTCAAAATGAGCCAAAGAACGATTAAATTGGGCTATTTTATGATTTTTAACGATTTTTTGAAAAAATGTGAACTTTTGAACTTTAAGCTCAACTTTGGGCAACTTTGCACCACTTTTTCGAACTACCGGCGGGCTAGTCGTGTTCAGCAGGGTCGAATTATGAATATTCAACTGCCGGTACCCGGTATACTCGTAGGGTCCACGGAATCGCTAAAAACGCGTCTTTTTCCAACTTGGTCCCTAGACTATAGATAATTTTTCCATATTCACTTACTATCTTCAAAAATTATTTTCTAGAAAAAATCAAAAGAAGTCGGTAATCGGTAAAACGTTTTCACAATTTAAAAAAAATATGGTTTTTAAATCGATGTTTTTATATTTTCGTTAGTAGCTTGACTATACCAATACCGATTTCGTCATCACAAATCGATTTTCCTTTGAACAATAGATCGATATGGAAAAAAATAAGTTGATTTCTTCAGTTTATTCAAAGTTAGAATAGGTAGGTAGTTATCCTCATATCAAATCTTCCAACATTCGCGTCTTCGTTATTTCGAAATCTTATAACTTCTCCGAAAATCACGGAGACCTCCGATTTGCGTGATTCGTCAAAGTTATGACCTTTCAACTCTAAATTTTTCTCTAAAAATTTTCATCAACTCCATACTTTTTTTTTCTAAAAATTTTTGAGACTTGAAAATTACTAACAAATATTAGAATTTGAAATTTTTTTCAAATATGTACCTCATTTGAAAAAAAAACTGAGTCCAAAATGTATTGTTGAAAAGGTTGATGAAAATTCTGATTAAAAAAATGTACAACCTATTTAAGAAATCTAGAGAAGATTTTTTGGCGTGATAGAAATTTTTATTAAAAAATTTGGAGTGGATGAAAATTTTGAAGAAATTGGCTGAAAAAAGTTGAGAAAATCAAAGTTTAAAAATATTAGAAGTTGAAAAAATGGCAAAAAAATGTCTAAAAAAATGAAAATGTTTTTAAAAAATTTTAAAATTTGAGATTTGAGTTGAGAAAATTACGTCTAAAAAAATTTGAGTTGAGAAAATTACGTCTAAAAAATTTGAGTTGAGAAAATTACGTCTATAAAATTTGAGTTGAAAAAATTACGTCTAAAAAAATTTGAGTTGAGAAAATTATAAGAAAAAAATTCGAATTGGGAAAATTGAAAGAAAAAAATCTGATCGTGAGTTGGGAAAATTACTTCAAAAAAAATTTAGTTGAGAAAATTACGTCTGAAAAATTTGAGTTGAGAAAATTTTCTAAAAAATTGAGTTGAGAAAATAACATCTAAAAAAATTTGAGTTGAGAAAATTACGTCTAAAAAAATTTGAGTTGAGAAAATTATAAAAAAAAATTCGAATTGAGAAAATTGAAAGAAAAAAATCTGATCGTGAGTTGGGAAAATTACTTCAAAAAAAATTTTAGTTGAGAAAATTACGTCTGAAAAATTTGAGTTGAGAAAATTACGTCTAAAAAAATTTAAGTTGAGAAAATTATAAGAAAAAAATTCGAATTGAGAAAATTGAAAGAAAAAAATCTGATCATGAGTTGGGAAAATTACTTCAAAAAAAATTTTAGTTGAGAAAATTACGTCTGAAAAATTTGAGTTGAGAAAATTACGTCTAAAAAAATTTGAGTTGAGAGAATTATAAGAAAAAAATTCGAGCTGAGAAAATTGAAAGAATAGTATATTAACCTTATGTAACTATGGAGATAGTGATTTTCGACGAATTTTAAGGATTATTGCCCGAGCGAAGCGAGGGAAATGACTTAAAATCGTAGAAAATCATCTAGGTATCTCCCGAGTTGCATACGGTATTTTTCGTTATAGAGGGAGTAAAAGGCGAGTTTGTGTACCTACTCGAGCGATTCGCGAGAGGGAGTAAACTGTAAAAGTAGACTCTTACTCCCTCCATAATGCAAAAAATTCGAGTTGAGAAAATTACGTCAGAAAAAATAACTTGAGATGAGAAAAATATGAAAAAAATTTGGACTTGGAAAAAAGGTATAGAAGTTAAAAAAACGAAAATATTCAGGACTAAGGACTTGGAGACAGACAGACGTCACTTGGAAAAAAAATCGTGCCACACCATTTCCGACAACTTTAAAATGAAACTAGATGCTCGTTGTGTTGTACAACGCAGGAAGGTTGGTTATCACTGTTATCAGTGTTTTGTTTAGCTTTTTGCGAGCACATGTGAGAAAACGTTAGCGACCGCAAAACTACAACCAATGAGAAATCGCGTGCGTACGTACGCGTATACATGTACGCGCGCATGGGGGGGTAGTTTTCGGTAGTTAAGGTTCATGTATAGCGTTGTCAAACGCATTTCGGCAAGCAGCACCGGTAGCTGCTTGGTTAGAGCAGCGGCCTGTGAAACGGAAGGTCACGACATGTGAACATACTTCGTCACATTCACATCTGCGAGTTTTACTTTTCGCTCTTTTCAATATTTTTTCATACTTATTTTTTTCAACATATGTAATTGAAATTGATAAACAAGTACGAATAGTTCACTAGTTCTACCAAGGTAAGCCTAATCTGATAATAATCTCAAGTTAAATTTAATTTTACCTGTCGTTCTAATCCTAAATTCTTAACGGATATCTCTCGCAGATAAGCTCGGAATTTCCATCGGCGTGACATTCAAAGTGAAAATATGTCGAACCTGACAACGGCTTCAGAAAACCGCGTTTCCCGATTCCAGTTGAAAATCACGCAATTTCAGTGCGACTATACCTGGACGATTCCGAATTTCAAGTCACGCTGCACCACAACAGACTATTTCAGTATTGAATCGCCACTGTTTTCAGCCGCTGAAAATACATGCGAATGGTATTTACAGCTAATATGCGCAAACTATAATTACGTAGAATTTTACCTCCGCGTACAGGACACAAGTAAACTCGAAAAATACGGTCCAGCAGATGGAAAATTTAAATGTTCAATAATGAATTGGGAAGGTCCAAAAGTAAATAAAGAATCAGAATATTTCCATTTTGATTCGAAGACGGATCGTTTCCTTTTCGGAACCTATTTCGGGGTAGCTAATTTACCCGAGAACGAGATGAAAATTTATTGTAAAATTTCTTACATCCACGTATTGAATTTCGCTACTTTGACGAACCAAAATGATACTTTTTTACTATCAGAAATGCAAAGAGAAAGAGACTGCGAAAAACTTTTGAACGACGAGGAGTTCAGCGACGTTACAATATACGTTGGTGGCAAGAAATTCCCATGCCATAAAAATATCCTGGCGACAAGAAGCTCGGTATTCAAAGCCATGTTGACCCATGACATGAAAGAAAAAAAACTAAATCGCATAGATATCGACGATATGGACGAAAATGTTTTCCAAGAAGTATTACGTTATATTTATACGGGATCGGTTGAGAATATACAAACGATGGCTTTCGAATTGATACGCGCGGCTGATAAGTATGATCTTGCGATACTGATTACGATTTGCGAAAACGCCTTGTGTCAAATGTTTACCATCGAAAATGCGGTGAAATTTTTATCACTTTCGGATACGTATAACTTGAAAAGGTTGAAAACTAACACGATCGAGTATATTCAAACCAACTTGAAAGAAATAATTGGTTCTGGTGCAAGGAATGAATTGTTATCTCACCCTGATTTAATGATGATTGTATTGGAAGCATACGGGAAATAAATTTCTCAAGTTGGTATGTTATGGTACATGAAAAAAATGTAAAATTAGTATTCGCCATGTAACGTTATCGATTTACTGGTACACATATTTTGTATTTTATTTACATAATAAACCGTGTTTTCTGCAGAAATTAAATTTATCGAATATTTTAACATGTGACGACGTAACGTTAAAGGTTTGGAGTACTTTCTATGACCTTAAGAACTTTTAGATTTATTTTTGAAAATTGAAAGAGGGGATAATCCCCCTCCCCGTTATCCAACTGATCCTTTCCTCCAGTCATCGGTGATCAATACCTATGGAATTGAATATTTCAAAAAATTACAGGGAGTGGATCGAATCAAAAATTAAGTTGATATTCGAATTCTACGCCCTCAGATTAGTTAAAATCGATATGCCACACGATATTTTCGTTTCTCAACATAGTTTTCCCCAAAATTGGGAGACTGAAGGGGCATTAAAGGGTCAAATCCAAAAAATAAGCAAATTTTTGAACTCAGCGCCCTCAAAAACCTAAAAAACGACAGGTCACACGTTATTTTTCATTTTTTCTGAATTTTGACCTTATCAAGGGGGCTAATATGGGGGTTCAGGGGTCGAATGAAGAAACTGAGTACATATCCGAAATCAGCGCTTTCGAATTAGTAGTAATCGATGTGTTACTTGACTTTTTCGATTTATTTGAATTTTGGTCAGAATTGTGGACCCCTGTACTCCCAGGAGTCTAGAGATCCCATCTTAAAAATTTATTGGTTGAAAAAAAGGTGAAAGGGGGCTTCTTCACGCAATTTTTTTCAGAAGTTTTTAAATGGTAGCCTTTCATCTTTTGTTTTTATCTGAATTTAGCTTTCAACCACCAAAGGGTTCAACTTTCAGCTTTTCAAAATGTGATTGTCGGTTTTTTAAATCTCCTATCTTAAATTCTCTTTAAGAACCCCGCAAACAGTTTTCCCCCCAATTACAACCTATCTCGAGATAGAGCCTTCAAAAACAAAACACACAAAGTTGGGTGATTTGGGTAAAAATTCCCAAATTGGCATGAAAAATTTTGAAACACCCCCCCCCCCCCGGCCCCCTCCTTGAGGGTAAACGGGAAAAAAAATTATCGTTGGTATTGCGATTAAACCACCGGGGGGAACTTATGTAAAAAAAAAAATTGAAGGAAATTTTCGGAAGACCCCGCCACTTCTCCTTTTGGTCTGTTTTAGTATGGAATACCCTTTAGAAAAAAAATTTTTGGGGATGAAAAAATTTTTTGGAAGAAAAAATTTCCTTCCGCGGTGAAAAAGATGTTAAAACCTGAAAAAAAAAAAAAATTAAAGGGAGAAATTTCACAGCTGAGAAAAAATTTAAATTGGTGAAAAAGACTAAATTTGAAAAAAAGTTCCGAGGAAAGGAAAACTTTTATTAATTTTTTGAAAAATTTGAAAATTAGAGAGGCTGTATGGATAATTGAAAAGTCGTCCGCACAATGTCAAACAAAAAAATTCAAATTTTTTTTTGGCAAATTATTTTTCATTTTCGCATGCGTATGGTATGCCATGTAAATTATTTTTAGGTCGTTGGGGTTCCCCTTTATTCTTTTTCCTTCAAATTTTTCATGATAAAAAAATGAGAATAAAATAGAAAAAGGAAACAGGAAAAGAAATTGAAAACCCTTTGAAAATGTTTTGTGCTTCTTCTTCGCATTTTTTCTCCACACGATTTTTTTCATTTTCCCTCTCCTACTTTTAAAAGCCAATATGCAGGGGTGAAAGATTTTTAAAAAAAAGATAGAGGGGTGAAAAAATTTTTTGGAAAAACGACTTTTATTCCCCTTCATCCCTACATTGAAAATAAATTTTTCTTTCCACCAATTTTTTTTCATCTTTTAAACTTTCTCTCTATTATAGGGGGTTATTCATATCAAGGAGACACAGAAAAAAGGAAAGGGTGGAAAAATCTGAAGTTTTCATTTTGTTTCCTCTCTAAGTAACATTCAATTTTTTTTTTTAATTTTCTAATTAAAATTAGTTTTAGGGTAGTGCTACAGGTTTACTTCGTATCCTGTGAAATTTATACTGTAATGGAAGAAGAAATGGCCAAAAACTCGTTGAAAACGCCCATTTTTGGTTTTTTATTAAAATCGCTTTAAAAAAACTCCTTTACTACCTCCATGGGGGGGGGGGGGGAAAGGAGGAGGGAAAAAGAAAAAGAATCTGGAAAAGTTTTTTTGATTTTTTTTTTTTTTTTTAAAAAACTTGATTGATACATTGTTTTGGGAAGATTTCCTTTCAGAAAATTATTTTTTTCGTAAAAGGGGGAGGTTTTGAAAATTGTTCAACATTTTTTTGTCCTTTTTTTTTTTAAATTTCTTTGGAGGGGAAAGCAAGATTCTGAAAATATGTAGGTTTTAGTATGATTTTTTTCCACGAACCTGTTTACTTTTTCCGGGGAACTAAAGTGGTTTCTTCTTCTGATTTTTCAGGGAGGGAAAAAGAGGAGGGAGATTTTGAAATTTTTAATAAAATAGCTCTTTTTATTATTTTTTTTATTTTTGTTTTTTAGTGTTTTCTTTTGACATTGTTTTTTTGAAAGTAGGTGAAACAAAAAAACATCATTCAGAGACATTATCATGTTCATTTCCTGCATTCCGTTCACGGAATTCGCGCATACCCTGTTTAAATGGCATTGAATTTTTGTGGGTGGTATCAATCAATGGTGATGATGACGCTATCGTGTTGTTGATATCTATGAAACCTTTGTCACAAGGTATTAAAATCCAATCGGTAATCTTGGCGTTCTTCCCTTTGTTAAAATTTAACACTAGCAGGTAGTGAATTGGGAGGTTATTTAGAATATCAGTGATTACAGTGAAGTAATTCATAAAATACCCCAAGATTTGTTTGGTTCCTTCTGCAACATCTCCGCATTTTATTTCAATTGCATAGTTCACCTTCCCTTTCCACCACAATATCTAAATCCCCACAGGTTTGTTTCATCAGCTTAGATTTGATCGCTTTATGTTTTTTTTCAATCGTTTTACCTGCCTCAATCACCAATTTTTTGACCTCGGGTCCAGCTTTGAATCCAACAAAATGGGATAAACACCGTCCTCATGACAATATTCGTGTTCAATAAATATCACTAAAAATGAACAACATTCGCCTAGTTACTTCCCTTTTTTTTGGTAGCGGTTCATCTAGAGGATGTTCATAAGTAGGGAAACACAGCTCATTCAAGATATTAACTGCGCTGGGTATGTTTACTTGTTCCAATGCTTTTCTCAAGATTACAACCGAGCGCTCCACATTTCTCAGGAAACATTTTTTTGTAGGGATGTATGTGTCTAATCTGAACTTAAATATAATTTAATCTCGTTGTTCGGAATATTCAGCTGAAGTTCATCACCTTCAACACCTGAGACAGTCAAATAACCATTATCTAACATGAGGTATTGAATTGGGATTGGAAATTCTGGATCATACTTATGGAGATATGGAGGCGGCGTCGATTGTGATATTTTTGAAAGGGTTGAATGCTGGCGATAACGTGTATATTTTGGAAATGATGAAATTTGATAATCCAGTTGAAGACCAATATGGTAGGAATTGTTGATTGTTGAAACATTTCGATGACTGAAATTGGATTATACACTCGTTTTAAATTTTCACCAGTTTTCAGAAAATGAGTATCCATCGTACCAGAGATCAAGTCTATCCATAATCTGACCTAGAATTCATCCTCTTACTTCTAGCAAAATGTTCGATATGTTTATCAAAGTTGAGCAATATTTCTTCTTTTGTGAATCCAAACAAAGTCGTATAATTAGGGTGAAAAGTCAAGTCTTCAAAATTATTCGGGCCACTACCCAGCGAGTTCAATGTGTATCTACTTATACCAATCACCAGTGCGAATTTTATAGCAATGGGATAGAACCTTTAATTGCCCTGAAAAATGTGTGCATGAATTCCTACAGTTACTGTAGCAGACATATCTGTTGTTCCTTTATGAATATCATTTATCATTGAGTCATACTCATCTATGAGTACAACAACTGGTTTATTGTATTTTAAATGCAATTCCTCGATCAAATCATCTATACCACAGTGGCGTTCAAGCTCAATCCCCTATTTTTTAAACTTATCAGTTTCAGTTCAGAATATAACTTATTTCTGTAATATTCTCTTGATTCAGATGATTCAAAGCTACTGAAATCTATCTTAATGACTGGGTGTTCCACCCAACCTCCATTGCCGATATTTCCTTTTTTGTGAATTGCAGTTCTTCTAAATAATGTTTTTCATTTCCTATAAATTAAAATGCTCCAATGTATCTAATAATGTTGTTTTTCCAAACCTTCTTGGTCGTGTAATGAAGTAAAACATCCCTTTTTTTTCAACAAAATGACTAAATATGCAGTCTTATCTACATATACTAAACTCTCTTCCTGCATACTAACGAAGGTGAAAACGGTGATGGTAAAGCTTGAATTCCAGAGTATAATGGCAGTGTTTCTTCTTCAACGGGGTCCTCATCACTATAAAAAATCAAAAAAAAAAAACAAAAAACTAAATAAAATAAAAAAAGTTAATCAGCTAAAATTATTTAAATTACACACTATTTGCCAAAAAATCTCTGACAGAGAAGTAGGGTCCCCGCCCAGTATGGTCTGAAACATGCATGTAAACTATGTTACAAAACAAAGTGTTGGCAACTCAGACTGTTAAGAATTATATCTACAAAACAAAAAGTTTAATAAATAGTATTGTTTGTTTATTTTGGTAATAAAATGTTGTCATATGATGGAGAAATCCACCCTGAAATACATTCTCTCTCTTCACCATATTCATTTATTATTTCAATTTCGATATGAAAATGTCATGATATGATGGTGAAATCCGCCCTGAAATACAGGGTGACTGAAAATTACTTCCCCAAAAAAATTTAAAATTTCGGTAAAAAATTATTACTGATAGGGGGTAAATTTTTTTGGTCATATTCTACTAATATAGATCGTCTTCTAATCTCTGTATAATTTATAACCCGAAAAAATTTAATATTACGCAATTTTTCCCTTAAACCAGAGAATTAATTCAATAATGCTGAATTAAATCACCTGACTCCAATTTGTGAAGCGCTGAAATGCAATCATCTTTATTTCAAAATTGAACGCACTGTTTTACGTTTAGCTATAGCATTGTAAGCGAAAATCAAATTATTCTTCACAAAAAATTCAAAAATGATTGAGAATTTTTGAAGAGGCCTGTGTTCGGATAGTAATGGACCAAGGATGCTGCCAGAGTTGAAATTTTTTGGATAAGTTAATTAGGGAATTTTTGCTAAGCATTCTTTTTTGGGAACTACTTTTCGGTCACCCTGTACATCCTCCTGCTTCACCATATTTATTTATTTCAATTTTGATATGAATACAACATTTAAAGTCTCCAAATACTACTTGGCAATCACTCATGACATTGAGATGCAAATGTAACGAAGAAGGCAAAATTCAAACAACATCCGACGTTCAGCAGTGTTGACATTATTCTTCAAACAACCGGTGTAGTTGCACTGGGATATCGTTTCAACTGAAGAAAAAAAATTGGGGGCAGATAGCCCTCCAGTCGACCGAATTCAAGTTAGTAATTTAACATGCAGATGGTAGGGCTATCCGCCCCCAATTTTTTTCGTTTTTCATTTTTTTTACAATTTTTATTTTTTTGAAAAAAATTGCCCATTTTTCGTTTTTTGGCTCTAGTGCAAAATTCCGTTTTCCGACTTTAGGTACCCTGTCCCTGCACGGGTCACATATGATAGTCTTGTTTTGAAATGTAATTTTCTTATTTTTTCGGACCCGAAATGAAAATTTTCCAAAAAATATCATCTCATTTAAAACTGTGATTTTGAAAAAAAAAAATTGTTCTTTAGAATTCAATTTCAAATTTTCGTTTGAAAAAATTCACGTACTTACTACAAGGAGCAACAAAAGAATAAAAATGTTAATTTTTCATATTATCTACACTTTTTTAAAATAAAAAAATATACAAGTGCTACATCTACTTTAAATGGTAGAGAATTATTTACTCTTTCATTGGAAGCAAGCAGTAAAAAAATGTTAAAAAATCAGTGAAAATTCACTGAAAATCAAATAATTTTTCTGATTTTTCCTCTTCTGCGATTCTGACTTTTTTTCAGTGACTTTTCACTGATTTAAAATGATACAGTATTTTCAGAAATGTATCTATCGAATTTAAGCAACATGTGTAACAAAATTCATGAATTTTTTTAAAGATCCCCTTTCAACCTTTTAATAATTTACTGATTGACAGTGTGGTTTAATTAAATTTGAAATCAAATTATTGATTAAAAACAAAATATTGAAAATAAATTATTTTTTATATTTTTAAAGTCACATCATAGTCACATTATTTTGAATGAAATTTTGCTCAAAAATTGATTACAAATTTGAAATTTGGAAATTTAGATATCTTCTAAAGTTGGAAACATTCACTCTCGAAGTAAAAAAACCATTCGTTTGTATTCTTGACAGAATTCAAAACAAAGAAATTTCTATGAATAAATTTTTATGCCATTTTTGAAGGCAGCAAACAGAACCTGCTCAATTCTCTAGTCTCAGAATGTATTTATAATATAAGAAAATTCACTGCACACATTTACCTATGCGATAATTTCCAGCACGTAATTAATCCCATCTGCAATGAGATTAGTAAGTAATAATGGAAGAAATTTGGCCTTGTCATAAGGAGACTGAAAAAATTCAGATGGATAAAAATATGATATATTCGTTCATTTTTAGTAAAACTAAACTGCCAATACATTAAGGTTAGTACTTAATTCAGCTGAATTATTTTTATCGCTCAAATACATGTTGAAGGTTGAAATTTTTTTTGAAAAATTCAATGTGAAATTAAAATCAATTTGATTACCTATCTGAAGTATAATCCAAACTAATTTTTAGGCGGATTGAATACGATCTAATGTTGTCAAGTTGAATTGAACTACGAATTTCTATTTTTGAAACGCAAAACTTTGGAATATTTTGTTCACTTGAACGAATCTTATTCGGTTAAATTTTGTTCATAGTTCAGTTTTCAGTAATTTTCAAGCCTATTGTAGCGGATTAGTTTTGGTTCAGTTTTTCGGAAAGGCTGAATTTTTGGTTCGATTACGTGCACAGAAAGCTGCACTTTGCAATTTTAAACCTAATTTTTGGGAAATTTCTTTCTAACGAGATAATTCAGGTTAGAATTTTCTTTTATCGTCATTATGTAAGTAAATGTAAACAACCTTTTGTTCAAACCAACGTAAAAAAAAAATGGAATAATTCCACCAAAAATTTCTATAAATTTTTTCTAATGCTCGTGCTTATTGCCTTCGAAAAGTCCGATTTTTGGGTCCCTGACCCCCAAAGCAAACTTTGGTCAAAAAAATTATTTTTCCCTTCATTAGTTACCTATATAAAGCAACCTAAATTTCACAATCGGAACCCAAGAACGAAAATCGTGTCGACCTGTGTAATAAAACATCCATTAGGGCGGATAAAAAAGCGCATCTACCTCGAATTTTGACGAAAGGCGGTGAAATTATTTGCGTTGAGTAGAGAGGAGCGAAAAACGATGTGCTCCCTTACCTAAACAGAAGTTGAACGACCCAAAGTAGGGTCATTTTCGAAAAGAAAAGAACATATCGAAAATAATATCCATGCAGGATTTTTGTCACAAAAAGGAATGGTAAAAATTACTACAAAAAATGGTAGTTTTGGAACAGTTGCACAAAAATGGTGACTTTTACTACAAAATGGTAATTTTCCTTTTTTTCAGTGAGCACTCGAAAGTTTCAATATTTGTGTTTCTCCATCTCCGTCACACATCAACCTCAAAATTGGATACCACTTTTAGTCTTCCACTAGGCGATGAAAAAGATATAAAATCAAATTCAGTTTTTTGAATTTCACCAAATAATGCACGAGAGAAAAAAAGTGATGCCAGATTCGTGTTCAGCGGATCAAAATACCTTATTTACCTACTCTTGTTTCGAGACCGTTTATACTAAGATTTATACCTGACTCACTTGACTCTCTCTACCCTGCCGCAAATTAAGTGGGCCTGTTTGTTTTGTGTATGTTATCTAATTCAATTTCTATTTTCATGAAATTTTTAAAATTGAGTAAAATAGTGATGGAAACGACGTCTACAGAGTACAGACACGGACAGATTGTAGATAATCATTTAAAAAAAGTGCATGTAGGTATATTAGGGTGGATCGCGAAAAAAAACATATCTCGGATTTGGACCAAATTTGCTGGAGTGGTTCTCCTAGATATGGAGACCTCCCAAAAAATTTTGAGCCCCCCAGGTGTACATGGGGGGGGGAGCAAGGGGTGCTCAAAGTGCACCTATTTTCGAGAAAATCGCTGTTTTTTGTGTTTTTCAGTCACTCAAAAGTCGAGCCAGAAGCCTTCGTAGCACTTAAAAGGTGCGATTTGAGTTTCTACATCTCCCTAAACCATCGCCATCCTCCTCCGATCAAAACTCAGACGGCTACCAGGGGGTCGAAAAGTTGCGGATTGCAATATTTCGACAAAACGAAATTTCTACTAATCTGAAATGATTGTTCTCCATGCAGTACTTGAACAAAACCTTTTTTCGACCACTGAAACTGAATTTTGAAAAAAAAATTTATACGTCAGTGCAGCCAACAGAAAATCTTAAAATTCAAAAATACGTAGTTTATATCGACTTTGAACTGACTATTTTTTCGTTTGAAAGTGTATTATTTTTTTCAATCACTGAAAGTACATATATTTCAAGATTTTTTGAAAAATTTTGAACATCAGTGCAGCCAGTTAGATACAAATTGTGACATGCTAAACTCTGGAATTTACATTTACCTCGAATTAATTTTTTTGTCATTTGAAAAATTCATAATAAATTTGTTTTCAATCATCAGAAATGTTGAATGAATTAAAAAATTTTCTTAGAAAATTTGATACATTGGTTCAGCCAGCGTCGAAGTGTGATATTAACAAGATCGTTCACTGATTTAACTGATTCAAGGATGAAACCTACGCTCAGTGTTGGCAAATACGCGACTGTGAATGCAAGTAGAAAAAAATTGAAGAAAAAATTTTGGAATTGGAATTGGAAAAAAATTCAAGAAAAATTTCAAACCTGAAAACAATTTTGAGAAGAAATTCAGAAAAGAATAAATATGAAAAAATCAGAGAATATTTTAGGTTGAAAAAAATTTGGGGTGATGAAACTACTTGAGAAGAAAATTGAAAGTCTGTGTGTGAAGAAGAACGAAAAGGCTTCATCGAAAATAAATTGAGAAATCAAAATTTCTTTAAAAAATTTGATACTAAAAAAGATTATCCTATTTAAGGTTTTATTAATTGTTGTACCTATGTTCTAAATTGCCAAGTTGTTTGTGGTATGTAAATATTTTACCGAAAATATAGAATTTTTCAAACGACAAAAAAATTAATTCGAGGTAAATGTAAATTCCAGAGTTTAGCATGTCACAATTTGTATCTAACTGGCTGCACTGATGTTCAGAATTTTTCAAAAAATCTTGAAATATATGAACTTTTAGTGATTGAAAAAAATAATACATTTTCAAACGAAAAAATAGTCAGTTCAAAGTCGATATAAACTACGTATTTTTGAATTTTAAGATTTTCTGTTGGCTGCACTGACGTATGAAATTTTTTTTTCAAAATTCAGTTTCAGTGGTCGAAAAAAGGTTTTGTTCAATTACTGCATGGAGAACAATCATTTCAGATTAGTAGAAATTTCGTTTTGTCGAAATATTGCAATCTGCAACTTTTCGACCCCCTGGTAGCCGTCTGAGTTTTGATCGGAGGAGGATGGCGATGGTTTAGGGAGATGTAGAAACTCAAATCGCACCTTTTAAGTGCTACGAAGGCTTCTGGCTCGACTTTTGAGTGACTGAAAAACACAAAAAACAGCGATTTTCTCGAAAATAGGTGCACTTTGAGCACCCCTTGCTCCCCCCCATGTACACCTGGGGGGCTCAAAAATTTTTTGGGAGGTCTCCATATCTAGGAGAACCACTCCAGCAAATTTGGTCCAAATCCGAGGTATGTTTTTCTTCGCGATCTACCCTAATGTATATGTAAGTAAGTACCTACCTACCTACTGTACACTGTGGCAGATGTACTAGTACAAACTTAAACTTCATTCTTTTTCTACTAATATATGGGTCTGTTGTGTCATGTATTATGCTTCAATAGGGCTAGAAATTCCGACGAATTATTATTCATCATTTACAGTAGCACGAAGCAAGGGAGAGGTCCCAAAAAAATTTCTAAAATCCCCCCAAATTATAAATAAAGACTAGCCTTCTAGCCTAACTTTACCATTTAAATTCTTAATTTGATCCGTAGACTACGCTATGATGAGGTTTAAAATATTAGGTAAGTACAATAATTATATACTTACAGAAAGTCGTAGCATTCTTCGTCACTGGTATCGCCGATGTCTTCTGGTTGGTGTAATGTACTTCTTTCATTCTGTTGTTTGGAGCTAAATGGCGTTTCTCTGATGATTGTAGCATTTGGGTATTTCATAGCATTTGAGTAATTTGTGAAAGCAGACTGAGTGAACTCATTTGCAGCATGAGCTGTGTATCCATAATGCACAAATGGTTCACTGTTAATTAAACACAAGGAAGCGACGATTGAGGCTTTAACACGCTTTGAAAAAAACTTCATTTTTCAAAGAAAATCGAACAAAAGTTTAATCTGTAATCAAAAAGCAAATCGGTTAGTTTCGAATTTCAGCTCGGGGGCAGATTCGCCTATCTTAACCGCCGCGTCAGTACTAGTGTTGAAGAACTATCGATAGTATTTCGATAGTATCGATAGTGATGACTATCGATAGACTATCGATAGTGAAATTTCGCTATCGATATATCGGAATAGTGTTGCTTTTTTGAGATAGGTTCGAGTAATTGAGTATAAAACTTGAAAAGTAACATCATGTTAAGGTCAATTTTTAATCTTTCTCGCGCCTGGAAATTATTCCTTGGGTTTTCGAATATATTTCCATTGTTGAAAGCCATTCTTGCTCATCCCTGCTCATGAACAACAAAATTTCTTGCATGAAAAAATAAACGACTCATTCCTGCTCATGCCTGAATATTTCCCTCGGTAATTTCATTGTATGTATAGTTGAAAAATCCGATGGAATTTCCTAAGCCTATTTGATTTCAAAGATTATAGTTTCAATGTGAATAGGAGAGAAATAAATTTGGCCCGAGCGAAGCGAGGGCAAAAATCTTTGAAGACCTTAAATTCAAAATGCCATAAAACAATGTTTTAAATTAATTAACTTGAATAAAAAATCGGCCAACTTTCCTCAAAAATTATTTAAGAAGAAATAAACAGGGCCGAACGCAGCGAGGCCGAAGCTTTTGAAAAATTTGATTTCCAAACCTCGAAAATGAGTTTTAATGAGAAATAGTTTGATAAAATTAGTTAGAATAATTTTGAGGAAAAATACGAAAAAAATCATTTTTATAGGATTTAGAGTGTTTTGAAATTATGGAAGAAAAAATTCAATAAGACCGAGCGCAGCGAGGCCGAAATTTTTGAAAAATGTTGCTTTGAGAGTTAGTAATTTTAGAGTTGGATTGTAATTTCTGAAAGAGGACAGTAAACTTGAAATTTTAAGAGGCTCAGTTATTCAGTACTTATGCTGCAAAATTTCCAAACGTTTTTTTAATTTGCCGAAATTTCTAAGATTTTGCCGAATTACTTGAAATCTAATCCCCCATTAAAAAAAAATTCAACCGATAGTATCGATAGTTGCTTAACGATATATCGAAACTATCGATAGTCCGAACTATCGATAGTTCTTCAACACTAGCCGGTACCCTTTCAGATTAGAATAATTTTATAATTGAAACGATGTTTTAATGATATACAGATACCATCAATAGGGATGTAGTGATGGGAGGTATGAGGGGAAGTCTCCCCCCCCCCCGCTGTAAAAAATTGGCGAAAGTTGGAAAATTTGTTGACAGGTTTATTGCAAAAGTTGAGAAATCGAACACTAAATTTTTAATGACAAAATTTTATTCAACGAAATGACGAAAACTTTGGTATTTGCCAACTATAGCTACCGCATCTCTATGTATAGAATCAGTTTTTAAAAAATCCACATTATATAATTTTTTTCGATGTTGAGTACATTCTAATGATCTTTGGTCCCTTCCTGGGTGTATTTTTTAAATGATGTTTATCGCAAATCCTGTTTTTGTTTTGTTAAATTCTTCACACGTATTTTACTAGTGTATGTTTACACAAGTTGCGTTTCATTTTGTACAATAATTGCACAGGCCAACATAGGAAATGATGTTTGAAATTTTGGAATAACTTTTTCTCATTGATCACGAAAATTGCAGCACGTCAGAATTCCCTATCCTCCAAAATCACGGTGTTTACTAGATCGAGAAAATGAAAATTCATGTCACTTTCATGCCCCCCCCCCCCCCCATCATCGCATATACTTATTTAAAGCGAATTTCAGTCACTTTTCTAACAGTTTTATTCTGACGAGACATTACTTGTTGGGTAGAAAGCAGTACCTACAAAATGAGCAAAATAAAAGCATTCGAGGTGTCTTGACAAAGGGCATAGTACATACAATAAGACGGTCGAATCTGCCCCCGAAAGCTTTTCGAACGACACCAACGCCAAAAGGTAGACCTTATCGAGAAAAAATGTTGACTAAATTTTCAGACCTCCACCCCTCCTATTTTCGGAGTTATAGGCAAAAACGTGTTTTTCAGACTTTATTTTTTTTTCTCACTTGTAATGAAGGAAAAACCCTGAATTTTTTTATGGATTCATATTAATAGGGGGTACACACGGGAATTTTTTCGATTTTTTCCAACCATTACTGTCTGAGTTATGCGGTTTTGAAATTCTCAAATTGCCATAGGTATCTCAAAAATAAAAAAAGAGTCAATCGCGAAATTTTTTAGAGATGTATTTTTGTTGTGGGAATATACCAAAAAAATTTCAGAATTTTTGAAGCGGTGCAACATGGTCAAAAAAACGAAAAACTGCAGTGAAATACGGGAGCGCGAGATGCCACTCCACGATGACGCGTGGAAAACATAATTACCAAATAAGGTCATTTTAGGTTTTCACCCCCAAAAAATTAGCAGAAAGGGACAGTTTCGTTAACAAGCCCAGAAAGATATGTATTTTAACATGCCCGAACTGATTTTCATGCTCGGTAAGACACCCTGAAAATACTTAAAAACTAGAAAACTGAAATTTCTGTTGATAACTTCCCCCACGGTCAGGCGCGCCCAGGAGTTTGAAAAGTGGTGTGGCAACACTTATTAAGGGCCCCAAATTTTCGTCAAGGCCCCCCCCCCCCTCAATTTTTATGGACTTGTTTTTTTCAACCTGGTCTGGCTTTTTATAAATTTGTCATCAGGAATTTCAATTTCAATTTTTATTCAAAAAACAACAGTTTGATATGATGCAATATGGGTATCAAAATCCTTGATTTTTTGCGGGAGTTGAATATTTGCAATATTTTGATTTTTAACGATGATTTCACTGAACAAAATAAAAAAAATCAAATTAAAATATATTTGAAAATCAATTTTGAGAAAAACTAGAAACGATAAAGTACCTTACCAGGGACCAACTTTGGGCCAAAAAATCCTGCGGGGGGATAAAAATTGAGAATTTGGCCGGCCAATATTATTTAAAAAAAAAATAAATTTGCCGAATCCTAGTTTTTTAAAAAATAAAATGTTTTAAAATCGACAAATTTTTGAAAATTCTTTTGAATATTGCCACGAAAACCCTAGATTAGAAAATAAATTGTGTAAATTTATCGAGCCCGAGTGAAGCGAGAGCGAAAATTTTTGAAGAAAAAAGAATCCAGAAATTAACATTTTTTAATTCATAATTCGTGTTTTTTTCGTGTTATTGTTTTCATTTCCATAAACACGATTTCTTTATTGCGCTCCTCTCCTTTCAAAAAAATTTAAAAATTTTGAAAATTCGATTTGAGATTATCCCCCAAGTGCCATGATAAATAAAAACTACATATAAATTTTTTTTCACTTAAAAATATTCAATTGTCTGGACTGCAAGGGAAGAAGGTTCATACCATAATCTTGAAGATGAATTGCGTAAATTTACTGAGCCCGAGCGAAGCGAGGGCGAAAATTTTTCAAGAAAAATGCATCTAAAAGTTGAAATTTTTTCATTTTTTTATCAAATATTTTAGCATTGAAAAGATGCGAAATCCTCAACTCCTATCCCTGATATTATATTTTGTAACTTTATTCAAACGAGCAATGTGAGGGCTAAGATTTGAAAAATTAATGATTTTCAGAAAGAAAATGTGATTTTTGGTTGTGAGAGGGAACATATTCGGTGTCTTCTCATTCGACTGCATATTCTGCTTATTATTAGATCCGTCTCTGCTATACATATGTACTTAGGTACATATATTATTTTGAAATGGAAATTTTGTTCATATTTTTACGTATTCCAAATAAAAATTTGGGAGAGGTGTGGCGGTCGCCACACCGCCACACGTCGGTGGGCACCCCTGCCCACGGTAGGTAATTCTTTTAGGATAGGAATGGTCGAAATTGGTTTCCATGGCCAAACTATCCCACTTGACCGGATATATGAATTAAAATAAATTATAATTTAAGTTTCTTTGACTTACCGTACAGGAGACGTATTCTTGAAATTAGTCTACGAGAATTATCAAAGTTACGGAGTTATTTAGCACCCATAACCTTTGTCCCTCGCGCTATTTAACTCTCATAGAGCTTATGAAATAATAGACATAATTTAAATGCAATTGGTTGCATAAGATCATTGAACAAAATTATGCGTACTTGAAAAATATTGTGATTTCGCGAGGTATATATTCAAAATTTATGATTCAACTTACCTTCCTTATCATTTTTTTGGCGACATTTCGGTAATTAATGTTATCAAAAAAAACAATCACGTAAGTAAAAACAATTCGAACTCAAAAATATAAATAACCATTTGTATTTCAAAAAAATACGATAACTTTCCTTGGCTATTTAATTTTCATAACCATTGTTTACATGGCTATTTAACGTCAATAACTCCGTAACTTTGATAATTCTCGTAGACAAATTTCAGGAATACGTCTCCAGGTTGAATTTTCAATACCAAATTACGAAAAAGTTACCGCAAAGCAGATTTTCGAAACGATCGCAGTATGAATTTGAGTCGTTTATCAACTAGCGATTCGTATCCTGAGGAAAATTCTTGAAATT
>JAVBJF010001067.1:0-22328 GCA_033439095.1 Pseudococcus viburni | reverse complement strand
ACTGTAAGTAAATACATATTATGATAGGTAGAAAAAATAATTCTTACACTGTACATTGCACTTTGATACTTAGGTATTAGTGAATTTGGAAAGAGTTGACTGATTTCATTTTAATGTAAAGGTAGTAAATATGAATTAATGAACAAAATTTGATTCTAAGATTCTTACTAAAAAGTTGAAAACGTACGAGGGCCGTTTCATAAGTAACGTCACTACCCTTGTAACTCAAAAACGAAGAAAGGTAGAAAGCTCAACTAAAAAGCAATTTGTTCGTTAGGAAATTCTCTATTTTTTAACGCAAACCCCATTCAAATCCAAATTTTTGTTCCAAAGTTATACCAATTTTTCGATCTTTGTGTGGTACCAACCGTCGTCCATTTTTGGCAAAAATGATTCGTTGGTATAACTCAACTCATCATCTTTCATGAATTTTTTTCTCCCTAAATTGTGTTTTATTCCCAAAAATAGATAAAATTCAGATGCGGCGAGGTCAAGGGAACACAAAGAATGTGAGAAAACATCTCATTTCAATGAGTTGAGTAGAATGTTGAGTAAGGAAGGATTCACGATAACACATGTCCTCACTCTGCTTTCTTAATCAACATTCTACACAAATCATTTATGTGGTTTTTCCCCCATATTTTCTGTGGGTGTTCCCCTAACCTCGCTGCATGCGAATGATATCCATTTTTGGGGATAAAACTCTCGATTCAGGATGAAAAAGATTCCCGCGGGATGAAAAATTCACAATAACGCACGTCTTCAATTCTTCAAGTTGCTTCTTTAATCAACATTCTACTCAACTCATTGAAATGAGATGTTTTCTCACATTCTTTGTGTTCCCTTGACCTCGCCGCATCTGAATTTTATCTATTTTTGGGAATAAAACACAATTTAGGGAGAAAAAAATTCATGAAAGATGATGAGTTGAGTTATACCAACGAATCATTTTTGCCAAAAATGGACGACGGTTGGTACCACACAAAGATCGAAAAATTGGTATAACTTTGGAACAAAAATTTGGATTTGAATGGGGTTTGCGTTAAAAAATAGAGAATTTCCTAACGAACAAATTGCTTTTTAGTTGAGCTTTCTACCTTTCTTCGTTTTCGAGTTATAAGGGTAGTGACGTTACTTATGAAACGGCCCTCGTAGATATAAAACATAAAAGTACGAAGTAGTTAGAACTGTGTTCAAAGTAGTGTAGAAAGCTTTATGTAGAGTTAATATTGGTAATAGACTGTGTAAGTATATAATGTTGTGTTTGCAAATCTAGATTTAATATTTTGAATATTTGTAATTTTGACTTCGAGTTATTATTTATTACATTAACTTTACTCATCATCATTACAATTATTACAGATGCCTAAATCAAGAGGTCCTATCTCGACTTATTTTCAAATAGATGACAATAACGACTCTTGTGAATGTTTGGTTCCTTCAAGTGTTGATCCAAATTTGAGATGTGGTTAAGATGTGAGTGTAACTTTGAAATTTTTTATTCAATAATCAATGATTCTCGAAAGTTGAAAATTAAAAACTTGGCAAAATATGCTTCATCTATTTCAGAAATATCACTCTGGAAATTTATAAAAACATCTTCGAACCTACCACCTTGAAACTTATTATGAGTTCGTTTACAATGATCTCAAACGACCATCAACAACTCCTCAAAATAGTATCGCAAAGGAGTTGGCAAAAAAATCTCGACAGCTGAAGATTGACAATAGTTGTAAATTGATGCTGAAATGACCAGTAGAATTTTCACCTCAGTATCTAGAGAACGCTGCTTTAAAGACTGTTACTGTAGATGTCCAACCTCTAAGTGCTGTTGAAGATGATGGTTACCGAGATCTAATGAAACCTTACGAAGACGCCATGAAAAATGCTAATGTGTCATTTAAGAAAATTAACCGATCTTTTGTTACTGAATTCGTGCAAAGTAAAACTATCGAACTGAAAGAGAAGTTTTCTTCTCTTATGAAGGACAAAATGATTTCATTGAAAATGGACTCAGCAGTTCGTGGTCGTAATTTCTTCCTTGGAGTGAATGCCCAGTTTTATCACAATGGCACATTTCATTTACTAACCTTGGGATGTATACACTTCAATGAAAAACACACTGGTGTAAACATTGCTCAAAAAATAAAAGATCTCCACGAATATAACGTATCTGAGGATCAAATATACTCGATCACTACCGATAATGGTGCGAATTTTGTGAAAAGCATCAAAGAATTGAACGCCGGCATCGTTACAAATTCCAATTCACAGTTAAATCCTAGTAGTAGCAACAGCAACAGTGATTTGAGTGCACAAACTAGGATTGTTGGAAATACAAATGCTGATATGAACGAAAATGAAGTCTACGTGTATGATGATAATGGTGTGACTAATGGTACCTCTAGATCTGAGAACAGCAATGTTAATGATGATTATGATATTGCTGAAGTACTCGAAACTGAATTTTATGTGGAATATGAAGGTGTTTCGGATTCGCGTAATATTTCCGAACCTCAGTCAGAGAATACAAATGAGAATTCGAGTGAAGCTGAAAATGAATTTCTAGATCTAGAATTAACCTGGGATGAGTTCGACGAAATTATTGGTTTGTATTGTACCTATTTTTAAATACCAAATAAAATTTTGTTTCAAAAAAATTATCAACTATTCAAAATCTATTAAATTTTGATTTTCAAAAATAATTAGGTGTCAGATGCAGCGCCCTTACAATGCAGTTAGGAGTTTTAGATGCCTTAAAAGATCCCTCGATGGAGTCGTATACTACTTTTGTACACAGAATACGAGAAGCTATGAAAAAGTTGGGGACAAAAAATTTGTCATTTCAATTGAATAAATATTCTAAAAAAAACCTATTTTAGATGGTGCAACGAGGCGTCGGTCATTCGATGCAGAATCCACTTCCTTCTAGAAAAATAAATTCTCCTCAAAAAAATTCAATACGTTTTCACTACAGCGAAAAAAAGTTCAAAAAATGTGGTTTTCCTATCAGAAATACATCAATTCATTGGTATAAGCTTTTGGCCTGGCGATGTACATCCGAAGCAAATCTAAGTAAATAAATACGATCTTGTTTCATACACAGATGTGATTTTTGTTAATAGTTAAAAGTCACCTTTTTCTATATTTTAGTGGAGTTACCTTGCTCAGAGAGTATTCAAGTAGGTACCTAGGACAACCAGATCGAACAGCTTTATAATGTAGTTCTCACCCCTAGCACACCACCTACAAATTTTTCGAACGAAAATGAAAATAATTCAAATTCTGAATAAAATTGGTTTACATAGCAAATCTAGCAGTTTAGAATATGAAAATTGGAATTGTTTGAAGGGGGTTTCATATTAAAATATGTATTTTATCATCAGCATTTGCACATGGGAAAATAAAATTCTTCAAATGACAATAATTTTTAAAAATCATTAAATAACGAGCTTAATTAGCAAGTGATTCAGTTGAATCTTCACAAAATCTGTAGTAAATGTAAAATCAATGAGAAAACTTAAACTTAGAGACAATTGAGAACGAAACTTGCATATTAATGACAAGAAACCTCATTTTATTGTTCAATTTTCTCAACTTCCATTTGTATGCACGTATAAGAAAAAGATTTCAACATCACTAATGAATTTTTTTCCAAATTACGAGCAGCTCGCCGTAAAATTTTCAATCATGTATATTTGTTTGTCAAGATTAGATACGCACCTTAGTCTAAAATACCGATCAATCTCAATGCCACTAATTTCAAACTTACAAAAACATAACTTCATTCATAAACTTCGAACAATGATGAAAATTAACCCGCGAGCATTAAAAATCCACCAAAATCAATAATAAAATTTTACGCACCTGCATTTGGACGTAGTGTTGAAATATTTATAATATTTTCCACTTAAATGCAAATCTTCGAAATTGATTAGCTCGTATGACACCACCACATCCTAAAAAAAAAAAAAACTTAATACTAATTACAATAAATAACATGATGAAGAGTTGGAGGGGGGAAAAGAAGTGAAGTCAAAAATTTGATAATTTCCCACATAATTCCACAAATGGGAATTTTTGTCTCAATATTGACACAAACCATCAAAATGGCTTTAACGCTGATTCAGCAATCACCAAAAAGGTCGAAAGTTTGAATTCATTTTCTTTTCAACGAAAACAGTGTTACATGTGACATTACCATCTTTTCCATCCGTCAACTCTTCACAAGCAAATAAAACTAAACTAACGCATGCAAATGAAACCAAACTAAAAAATGATAACTTATTCATAATTATACACCTAAAATAACTAAATTGGTGGTCACTTGCGAAACATCCTGTTTATTCACCTATTCAACAATGAAAATACTTGAGAGTCACATTTACATTCAAAAATAATAATGTTTCGATATATAGATCCTCGCATATTGTCATAATGTACACACAAACACTTACAAAAAGGTATCAAGTTAGTAAACTTATTACCTCGTATTTATCTTCGAACAGTGACACAGCAAGGACTTGTCTCAGTCCATTAATAATTGTCAAATATACATAACCATAGGTACTTTACATTCCAAAATTAATTCACACATTCCATAAAGGCTGCCAAAAAAAACACCAACATCGAGGTAACTTGTACTTGCACCGGTGCAACGAATGCACACGTGCCACAAAAAAAGATACCAAGGCTGCAATTTAATCCCTTCTAGTGGTAAAATCGTTCCAGTCTATACCCACATCGATACAATTCGTCGAGTAAACAAACTCGGTTTCTATTTTGTTCATGTATGGTCCACCCTTTCGTTTAAGATAAACATCTATATTATTACGGTTCCTTCGTATTTTAATTAAGTTTAGCAAGGGAGTCAGCCCTTTTTTACACGTCGCGTCGATTTTAAAAAGGTGAATACGAGTATTCGAGCTTTTAATACGAAGAAAATTATCGTAAAAGTACATCCAAAGTATACACTATAATTAAGTTTACAAATCGTAAAAGAGAAATAGCCACATAGTATCGAAAATGGATCGTCTTTACGATGTGTAAACGCTCACGTACGTATACCAATCCTTTGATTATAGGAAACCGTCGTAATGAATATGGCAGTCAAAAAATCTGCCTAATTGGTACAGAAATGTCTCGCGATATGATTTACGACAAGTGTACATAGGACACAGACCACCTCTTGGAAATTTAAAAATATTCTCGCGTATTGCTGCAGCTATGCAGGCGAGAAACTAAGAATTTACTCACATTGAATTTAAGACTGCTATGCTGTTGTTTCAAATTCCGGTGCTGGGGATGTTTTTGTAGACGCTAGTCTATGTGCTAAGGAGGGGCAGGAGAGCTGTGTGCCACATACTATTTTATTTATTCATCACATTATCGATAGCATTCTACCAATCATCAATTTGTCATTGAAGCCAATTGAAATTAAACAAGGTCAAATTCTTGCTAGAGGATACCATGTTTTGAGGAGGACTAAACAATGAATCCTAAAATTCCAATTGAAATTATAGCAAAAATTGTATTTATTTTTCTAAAGATGTCTAATTTTCCACTTTCTTGATTTATAATTTGAGATATTTTTTTTAAAATAAATTATAATTTATTATATTTTTTTATTAAATTTAAATTATTATTATTTATATAGGTATATAGAACAGCTCAATTTGGAGACAATTTCAAAAATTTCTGCATCTGATCTTCCACCAATTACTGAGTGCGATATAAAAGTAGGCCCAGTATCGAACGATGGCTGCAACACACTACTTAATTTGCTCAACAAATATCATAATTGTTTCTCAAGAGATCATAATCTGATAAAATGGAAATCAACTTGACCAATGATGTTCCATTCACTTATTGTCCATATTGTATGTCTCAGGCTGAGCAGGATCTAGTTTGGGATATTATTGCTGACCTGCTATAAGCCAACTTGAATCTTGGATATGCTACAAATTTTGCATACAACAAAAAAATTAACATCTGTTGTTGATCCAGTCATGGAAGTGAATCCCAATGAAAGTGATTTGAACATCGAAAACATTGAGGGTGACAAACTACCCCAGTATGAGAGACTGTCTGAATTTGTCAGTGAGGCGGCAGCTGCATAGGCGGCAACCAGCAACTAGCAACTAGCAACTAGCAACGGGCAACCAGGCAACCAAGTCCGATTGATTTGGACTTGGTTGCCTGAATTTGTAGCCTTCAGAGCAACTTCGACATGTGTGTTGTAAAAATACTGATAACAGATTCTAAAAATATTAAATAATTGTACATTATTTATAAAATAAAAAATAAATTGTGGAATAATTTTGTTTTCTTCGCTTTTATTTGTAGTATTTTGTTTTTATTAATTATGATGAGTGAAGAGAATGAAATCATTACTGTGGAAGAAACAATTAGCGCAATGCTAATTGATCTGATTCATGGAGAACCACAGTTATGGGATTTAAGTAATTCTAAATATTCAAAAATGAAAACAAAAGCAAAGGATGCATTGTGGAAAGTAATACCAGAGAATAGATCGCGAAATAAAATAAATAAAAATAAACTTCAAAACTCAGGTTGTAAACACTAACTTTTTTGACTTTCACCTAAACATTCACGCTTTAGGTTGCCGCCTTATGTATGTAGCATAGTTTAGTGCACTTCTACATACAAGGCAACTTCGCGAGTTGCTGCAACTTGAGTCAATGTGATTGGTGTGTTATGGCAACAATCTAGAGAAATGACTAGATAGTTGCCGCAACTCGCCAAGTTGCCTTGTATGTAGAAGTGCACTTATTTCAATATTTTGCAAGTTGCTCAATTTTCGGCAAGTTGCTAGTTGCTAGTTGCTGGTTGCCGTCTATGTAGCTGCCGCCTGACATTGTTGTCGAAAACTCGACTCTGTGAGCTAGTGTCATCTACCGAGATTTAGATGAACTAGCTCACAGTTTACCTACCCAAACGATACCTACCTAAATTTGAATTTCGCGCCAAAATATCCCTAACCTAGGAGAACCAAAAAGGCCAATGGAGAGCCAAAGGTTCCTTTCTCCTTGGGTGTTCTTAAGGGAAGAAAGTCACATAGCTGCATAGCTGTAGTGACGCATTGATGCTAGCCTTCTAGTATTCGGTATATGGTCGTAAACAACAGTAGTTGACAGTGAACTTAATTCATCTCGATTCGTGGACTTGCTTCGTTTTGGGTTTTTGGGTATTGTGATTGTGCTGCAATTTTTCAACCGAATTGGAGAGATGGCAGCGCCAACCAATGGAGACATTCCAGCCACAGTGAGTGTCATTCGAATACTTATTAAACCAGGGGTGGAAAGCTGTATAATAAAACTTCGGCTTTCAGATTTAGCTTTTGAAAAATGAAAATAAAGCTTTGGCTTTCAGCTTTAGCTTTTGAAAAATCTTCAGCTTTCAGCTTTTAGCTTTCGACTTTTGGGTTCAACTTTTTATCTTCCCCTGCAAATAATGACGAATATTGAGTTATAAATTCAAGGAATAAAAATTAAATCATTTTCTTCAATTTCTTTCATTCTTTCATAAATCTCATTTAGAAAACAAACAGAAATCATAAAAACATTATGAAATCACAATAATCTGATATCAATTCTTTAGATTTCATAATAGTTTAGACCATTTTAATACAATATTTTATCCAAAAAAAGTCAAAAAATGAAGCTGTCAAAAGCTAGCTTTAGCTTTTTTAAAAATACAGCTTCAGCTTTCGGCTAGCTTTTTCCTCCTCCAATTTATCAGCTTTTATCGGCTTTCGGCTTTAGCTTTCGGCTAGCTTTCCACCCCTGTATTAAACATACAAAAATAGGTCGTAGACGTATACGGGCTCAGGGGGCGACAGCATCCTCTCATCATCTCCTCACTCACTAGGACCTAAAGTCCTAACCTTCGATTTTTTTTTCTTTTACAGGAAATGGACATCGTCGCTGACCCCGGACTGACCTACCTCACACAATTTGCATGATTATTTTGACTAAGTATTGTGATGACGTTATACATATAATTTTGATTTTCCGAATTCCGGATTTTTCGCTCATTTCTTCTCGCCTTGCTGTCTAGACTTGTTACCAGGGTTATCTAAATTTTTGTACGTCAAAATTTCCCTGGAAACGTAAATTTTGAGAAACTTTGATCGTAAAATTTTGACAGTTGTCGCATATATTGCTGGTTACATTGTTCAAAAGTTGTTGAAATAAGATACATGTCTACAAATTTAGATGTTCTTCTGAAAAATTTTGCGACGTTCGTTCAACAAGAAATGAAAGACTGCCACAATAGTGAAGAATATGAAAAATTTATCGACGACCAATTTGAAGAAAAATTCGAAGCTCGTATTAAGCAGGTTTAACAGCAGCAGCGTCAGCAGCCAACTACCACTAAACCTCAGCTTAAAGCCAAACGCATCATACAAGACATCATTGAGAAGAATCGTCACGCCCACCTCTCACCTGGAGAAGCGTCTAACAGCCAAAGTATACCCAATGTTAATTCCGACGACTTAAACGAAATCTTTTCATCCAACGTTCCGCAGACAACCATGGTTTTCGGCGTCAGCAATGTCAGCAGTGCCTTTAAGCCACAGCAACAACCCGTAAACATCACAGACAGTTTTTATGTGCCTCACCTGCTCCGCTCACCTGGAAGGAAATACCATTGGCAGGCAGCCTCTAATCGACGCAAGGAATTATGAAGGGTTGTATAAAGCATTGAAAGATGTAATTTTAATATGCAGAACAGTGGAGCAGATAATTAAGAGCGCATTCGGATCAGTGCTTCAAACTTGAATTCACTGAACACGTTGCCCTCAAAACTCACCTCACAGTCTTCAGTCAAGTTTTTCAAAGTAAAGCGATGAAGGAACACACTGTGCGCCAAGAAGTGTCTGATGAGCATCACCACCAACTCATCAAAATCATCACCAAAGTGTACGCTAAAATTCTTGTACCACATGAAGTGAGAAAGAAGTTCATGTTCGTCAGAAAAATACAAAAGCGACCCAATTCCCTAATGAATAAGCGTTAGTTGTTTGATTTCATATTTATTCGCAGTAGGATCAAGTAAGTTGATTGGAATTATTCACTTCAAATTATTATTATTTTTTTATTCAGGTTTTACAATTTTATAATAAAATTTATGGTTTTTTAATTATTTTATTTTTTGGACGGGTATTTCCGTCGAAAAAACGATGTATTTTTTCGACGCCGCCGCCGATTTTCCAATCGGCTGACACCTGTTTTTTTGTTCTTGCTGTAAGTAGTAAAATTTGACCAAAAATACATTTTTTTTACGTTAAAATTGCAAATTGCCAACTTACGATTTTTAATTCTAACGCAGGGTGTCTGCCATCTACCGATTTTTAAAAATCAAATTTTTCGATAGTATCCATTCGATAGTATCCAGGGCCAGAGGTGTAAGGTATTTTATTCACGTATAATACAGCTGTATAATACGTGTATAATACCGTATTATACAAAAATGAAATACTGTATTATACATATTTTATTAAATTTTGATTAAAATCGCTTGAAAATCAGTGTGTGCTCAAAGAAATTTCAAAAAAAATTAAACATTTCATGTAAGTTTGAGACTTTTTTAATGATAATTTTGTAATTTTCGGTATTTTACACCATTTTTATGTGCTCATTTGCTCTGCACATGCGCACAGTGGAAAATAGGGTTGGAGTGGGAGGTTGAGTCAGAATAAATTACCATTAAAATACCATATTATACGGTATTATATGTATAATACCGCTGTATAATACCGAAAAAATAAAATACCATATTTTTACATCGCTGTCCAGGGCTGGTTGAAGTGAACAGAACAGAACAAAATGAACGATTCAAAACGCTAGAATTTTTGTTCATCATGAACGATAACCAGAACAGAACAAAACGATTTTTTGCACAAATAAACCGGAACAGAACATTAAACGAAACGAAAAGAAAATGGAACGGAACAGAACACAACATGATTTGACCAACAGTTTGCACTGAAGTCTCGGTGGAAGTTTTGTTTTCAGAAATGAGGTTTATCTTAAATGAACAGAGATTATCGATGAGTGGAGAGTCGGTCGATGATATAATTACGATTAGGAGAAATTTCAGCTTAATAATATAAATTTATAAATGTTTTATTTTAAATTTTGAGTTGTGATTTTCAGTTACCCTGTTCATTTAAAAGTTCTAAATATTTTAAATTTTCACGTTTTTCTCAACATTTTTGATATTCCTTCGTAAACGGAACGGAGAACAGAACAAAACAGAAAAATTGAACTGAACAAAATCAGAACGGAACGATAAAAATTTGATTTTTTCTTGAACAAAAGAACAGAACGGAACAAAACAATCGTTTCGTTCACCAGCCCTGCTAGTATCTACCTCTCAATTTCACCCCCCCCCCACCCCCCAAAAAATCAACGAGATCAAATTTATTACAGAAAAAAATTCATACACGGAAGGAAATACGTCTTCAATTTTTTAAAAAAAGACAAATTTTCACAAAAATGTTCTAAAAGCGGCTATTTTATATTAAAGTTGAAGATAACTAACAACATCCAAAAATTATCAAAAATCTACACCATCACCTGCCACTCGAACCATCATCATCCACATAGAACAATCCAAGCCCGAAATTTCAACAGCAGGGTATAATTCCACACCAGAGAAGAAATAGCACCTTGCTCATACCGAATAAGGCTCAGGTAAGGCAGCATGTATTCTACGTACGTTATGCCTCCAGAGACGCCGAGAATCCGTTCACCATAATTCATCACCTACTCGTCATCTCCTCTGACCTTCTGCGGCCACCTTAAGCTCTCAACTACGTGACCGAAAACTAAAAAAACCGACTCGTTCAATTCCATTTAATACTTAATCGCGATACAACGATTTATTTTCGTCTTACGTTTCAAAATTACACAACCATCGTCGCATCGTACCGTACGGAGAAAAAACCGAGAGTAAAATTAAAACAATCTCGGTTGAGAATATTCCACGAGTCGCATCTGTTGAACGAGAGAACCCTCCCTTCAGCATGGTGTTTGTAAATTTCGCCTCAAATACTCGAGAAATTACCAATCTCGGTAGATTAGAAAAATGACACGAGGAGCTTTCTTCCGACCGACAACTTGTACGAGGAGTAACCGTTACGTACTCGTAACTCGATACACAACACGCTACAAAGTCTCAACAAAATTTCAAAACACTAATATAAATATGGAAAAGAGACGATAAAGCCGACGGGCACTTCTCTCTACTTGCTACAAAGTGTAATGCCTTAAAATATCGTATTTCAAACAATAACTTACAAATGACATGTACTAAAATATGAAAAAAAATAAAAACTTCCCGCAAAAGAAAGTCCGTTCAATTAACACAAAAACAATACCAGAATTGCATCGCTTTGGGCGACATGAATACGTTCTTTATTCTCAATTTTGAAGAGCCTGCGAGCAACCGACGTAATTTTTTTCTCTCCAACTTCACAATTGCAATACGCCGCCTACGAATAGATTATTTCTCCTGTATCGGCTTCTTTGTTAATAGTTATCATCAGGCATAAAGCCGACTCGTATAAACATTATTATTTCTCGATCGAATGCAAAATACCTGTTTTTTAAGCCTATTACTACCGCGCAGGTAATACAATTCAAATAAAAATTTAAAGATAGGAGTACATTACCATACCGTGTAATCTCAACTGATATTATGATGCATACTCTCATTTATAAATCAGTGAAAATTATCGAAAATCACTGAAAAACAGTTAGAATTGCAGCATAGGAGTCAGTAAAAAAAATACTACTAAAAGTAAAAAGTGAAAAAAAAATTACTGGAAAATCAGTGAAAATTCACTGAAGTCAGTAAAATCTTCGAAATTCATGGAAAAATCAGTGAAATTCTTTGAAAAATCAACAAAAATCGTTGAAAGTCAAAAAATTTCGCTGATTTTTCCGGCGAAAAAATTCTGTTTATTCATCAGTGATTTTTCACTGATTCAAAATGAGAGAGTGCGTACCAAAAAATTTCTTGAACCTAATCAAAAATCCTATTCAAAATTAAATCGTTTTTTCTGAAAAATTAGAAGGATTTTTTTTTCAATTTTACTAAAATTTATTTGCGAATCGCTTATATTTTTAAGCAAGAAAAATTAAGAATCTGCTCAGAAGCAATAATCTCGAAATAAATTCGAGCCCAAGACACGATTCAAATTAATCTAGCGTTTTAACAGCCACCCACCCGAACCAGGAACTCTTTATTAAAAATTTAGCATATTTTCACCGAACGAAAAAAAACATCTAAAGATAAGATCAAAAACCATCATCTAGATCAGCCGGTGGTGCAATACATTGCGCACGAATACGAAAAACTCACGTCGGCGGTAACTCAGCATGACAAAAGTTACCATTGTTTGAAGAAATTAACGCAGTTATTACAAAACTACAACACGGAAGGAAGCAACATTTTGATTTATTATTAGAGAAATCATAATAAACCAAATTAGAAAAAAAATCTCGCAGCGTTCACGAAATCCACCACAGCGGTGTTTACTTCCAACATAGTCTATATATGCGATCAGCCTGCCTAGATTTCGGTAAGTGAAATGACACGAGCCGTTACCAATATGTAAATAAGACAATTTATTCGGTAAATCAAGTTCCAGCCATGCTGATATTTCAAAAATAATACTCGCAACAAGACCGCGTACAAATACAAAACCAGTTATATTTATTTCGGAACCTATTTATTTTTAAAAAGGTCAGTGAGCTCGAAGGAAGATTTTTTCAATGTGGTTAAATGTCACTAGGGCGCCAGCACCGTCGCAATAACAAAGCCCCAGTGACCTTTACAAAATGTCGAACGAGCTTCACTCTGAAAATTATTCTCGACGTAGTACTTCAATATATCTACTCAAAGGCCATCAAACTCGATAATCTTACACTTCCATCATGTAGCCATATACACTAATTACTTAGACATCGTATACAATTCGGATCACCGCGTGAAGCCTCACTAATAACCCGTTATTCACCTTCTATATTTTCACCCTTACTTTCGTTCGATATGGTTTTAAAACCGTAACCAAATAATTATCCGTTAGTCTGTAAATTAAATCTAATGTATGATCGTTGTTACATTGATAATATTTCACCCTGTACCAATCAGATAATTTCGAAATGACTACGATTACGGCGAGTTTTTCATTACACAAGTACATTCTTCAGATTTAATTTTCAAATCGAACTTCCTTTCGCTCCGCCTGTATCCGTAATATAATTACGCAGACGTTTTAATGGAATATCACCAGATATTTCTCAGATCATGTTAAAATATTTGAATGAAAGTATCAAGTGAATTGTGCCAATTTAAGGATGAATCATGAAATAAGGGGATTTTCAACGAATCTTTTTTTTTAGAAAAATTAGGGATTTTTTGAACAAATATTTGGAAATTTTAGCAGAAATGAATTGAAAATTCTAAATTCTGTTTTGAAGAAAATTACCCATTTGATCATGACGCTGAAGATTACCGAAAAGTGTTAGGGTAAATGTACCAGTTCGTGACAGTACCCCCGGTTTGTGACAGGTAACACTGAAATTCGTTAATACCAAGGAAAATACCGTATTTATTTCCGAAGCCTTATTTTTCTGTGAAAAAACATTTCATTGAGAATTCTTAACAATTATTCCCTTGTAAATACGAGGCATTGGTTATTACGGAGAGCTTCTTCAGGTTTCGTTTCTGTGACATATGTTCAGATCAGTGATTAATTTATAAGAATGTGAAAACATCGACATGCTCGATATTAGTGTTTTTTTAAGTTAAAATCAAAAGAAATAAAGGTAAGTGAATTTTTTTTATATTTTGGGGTCTTTAATACACACATTTCTTATAAAATAAAATGAAAATCAGTTCCCAATCACTTTTAAATGATATTTGATAGAACTGGTACACCAGAAAAGTGGGATTTTTGGCATGTACCAGTTAGTGACACCATATGTCACAAACTGTTGCATATTGAGTACCTGTTGGTGACATATCAAAAATCATGAATAACAAGCTTTTATTTTTTCTAATTAGGTGTTGCTGTTAATTAGGTATGGCTAAAAGACGTAAAGTGGTTAAATCAAAAACAAAATCAGTGAAATCAGGTAGAGCTAAATACACGGATGAAGAGTTGAAAGCAGCGTTGGATGAAATAAAAAAAGGTGCTTCGTTCAATTTTACAAGTAAAAAATATAATATACCCCGGACGACTTTAATTTATAAAATAAAAGGAATTAGACCTTCCAAAAAATGCAGACCAGGACCACAATGTGTATTGGGTATGTACTTCAGTATTTTGTTGGTAAATGGCGTGTTAAATGTCTACATAGGAACTAATTTATTCGTTATTTTCATAGGAAATGACACAGAACGTGATATTGTGGTATGGATGACTGAAAGTGTCCAAAAAGGTGTGCCTATAACAAGAAACGCACTTAAATTCTCGATTAAAAAACTGGTGGAAGAAGGAAAACTTGAAGTTCCTTTCAAGAATAAAGTTCCTGGTCGTAAATGGATAGATAATTTCAAAGCACGGCATCCTGAAATTACCGAACGTAAAGCAGAATATATACACAAAGGAAGGTCAACCGTAAATGAAAATAATATTAGATCTTGGTTTGACGAGGTACGTAGTTTCAAATTAATTGCCAAAAGTTTACTGTAAGCTCAAATAATTAATTTATAATTTATAATCACAGGTAAAGAAAGAATTGGGAGATAATTTCATAGACGTTTTAAATGATCCAAAAAGAGTTTTCAACATGGATGAGACTTCGATGCTATTACATCCGAAACGTGGTGTTACTTTTGCTGCGAAAATACAAAAAGATATCTACGATGTCGGCACGTCATCTGATAAAGCAAGCTTGACAGTATTAGTGACTGCGAATGCTGTTGGTGACATAGCACCACCTTTGGTGTTATATGATTTGGAGCGTATTAGTACAGCAATAAAGTCGCATGTGCCGAAAAGTTCTCCCATTCAGTGGAGCCTGGGTCGTACCAAGTCCGGATGGATGAATGCCGAATCGTTTTTTGAGTACTTCGTTAATGTATTTTATCCATATCTTCGAAAAAAAAAAACAGAATTTCCGGTCATCGTGTTCTTGGATGGGCACAAATCGCATTCGAGTATTCCTCTAAGCCAATTCTGTCGAGATAATGGAATAATCCTTGTGAAACTTTTCCCAAATGCCACCCATATTTTACAACCACTAGACGTATCGTTTTTTGGTCCACTAAAAACAGCTTGGAGAGACACAGCTTCTCAACACGTATACAATGTTGGCATTAGCTTGGAGAAACATGAGGTTATACCAAAACTCGATGCGATTTTAAGAGACGAAAAATTCAAAAGTAATTTGGTTAGCGGATTCAAGACGTGCGGATTATATCCTTTTAATCCCAATGCTGTTCACTATGAAAAATGCATTGAAACCCAATCAGTTCAACGTGATTCGGAGATCGTTCAAACTCCATCAAATCAAACTTCAAAATCACGAGAATTTTTAGATAAATTGGAATCTAAGCTGCCGAATGATATCCTAATTGAGTTTATTGTAAACTTTCGACGAAGCTCCTACAATGGGCCTCAAGAATATGCCGAATTATTCAAAATTTGGAAGGAAGAAAAATCGTTGATAGATGAGGAAAACTATGGGTCTACCTTTGAGCCAAACATTGCTGATGAGAGTCAGATGATAATTAATTTTTCTAATCCAGAGAATGGTCTTACAAATGAAATTAACGACTACGTTGATGGATATCAAAATAATGAAGAGGAATATCAGATGGAAATTTCTTTTCCAGAATTAGAATTCAATAATCAGGATGATTTCGTTCTTGATTCAAATTTTCATTCTTTGCCTCACAGCACTCCGGTAAAAAATGGAAAAACTAACGGCCTTGATATCAGTTCAATTTTAGTCAACGTTTCCGAAACTAATTCAGAGTGTAATGCCGAAGATATACAACTTACGGTGCCAATTACTACAGAAATTTTGCATTCGAGTTCTACTGAAATTATTACAAATTCGGAAAAAGCAGTGCCGGAGGTTGAAAATTTGAGTCCATCTACTGAAAATTCTCATTTGAGTTCTACTCAGACGATTATCGATTCAGAAAATGATAAACAAACAGCAGAAAATTCGAATTCTTCGTCTATTTCGGCGTCCAGTTCAAGAAGTGTTAAGCAAATCCTTGAGTCAGCAATCATGTATCCCTGTTCAACTTCCAAAACAAAAAAATCGAATCGTTTAAAAGAACGCCGTCCTTGTGTTCTGACAAGTGATACATGGATTGAATTGGAACTTGCTGATGCTAAGGAAAAAGAAGAATTGGAAAGAAAAAAAGAAGAAAGGAAAGAAATTCGAGAAAAAAAAGCGTTGGAAAAAAAAAACGAACTAAAGGAGAAAGCTGAAAAAAGATTGAAAGCGAAAGCTGAAAAAGAAACGAATACGAAAGCTAAAAAAAAACTGAAAAAAAAGGAAAAGCTGAAAAAAAAAGTGAAAAAGTCGTCTGAATCCTGGTACTGCTTTATTTGTGATGAAGATCGAGTAGAGGACATGAGAAAATGCATCGTTTGCTCACATTATGTCCATGACGCTTGTGTTGGAATGACAAAAGAGGACACTGATGATTTTGTGTGTTCTATATGTTCCTAACGTAAGCTCAATTGGTTTTAACGAAATTTTAAGCCAAACTTGTTTACCGACTTACTTATAAGTTTTCCAAAAATTCAAGTGATTTTTTGTGATCTATATATTCCTTAGTTTTTTGGTTTTAAAGAAATTTAAAGCCAAACTTGTTTACCTACTTACTTATAAGTTTTCCAAAAATTCAAGTGATTTTTTGTGATCTATATATTCCTTAGTTTATTTGGTTTTAAAGAAATTTAAAGCCAAACTTTTTTACCTACTTTTTCATAAGTTTTCCAATTTTTACCTAGATACCTATAGGTATTTATTGTTTTGTGTTCTTTTTTTCAAAACCAAATTATTAAAATGGTTTTCTTTTCTTATCCAGTTTATTATTACGTATGTAGGTATAAAGATGACAAATTTTCAAAATTTAGGAAAAATATTTAAAAGTTTTGAGATTTTAAAATTTTGAAAAAAATGAAAATTTTTTGAAATTTTGAAATTTTAGGAAAATTAAAAGTTCAAAAACCACAGAAAAGAAATTGGGGTGATTTACCCCTAATACTTTTTTTCCAAATTCAATTTAAGTACGTATGTCACAAATCGGTACCAACCTGTCAAACTAACTGGTACACTGGGTGTCACAAACTGGAAATTCGACAATTTCTCAAAAAAATTTAAATAATAATTAAACAAATGACTAAAACTGGAATATTTTATAATTATTGGAAACTACATCAAATTCTACGTCCAATACAACAATTTTCATTCAAAATTATCAATATACGGCAGTGTACTATAGTTTCAAACTTGAAATTTCTTTAGCACTGTCACGAACTGGTACATTTACCCTACCACTTCCGGGAAGGGAGGAGGAAGCATTTTCGATGGGAAAAAATTTCTTCAAGGGTCCCTAAAATTGACGAGATAGTCCTGATTGATGTACAACATACTACGGTAGATGGAGGGAATGTAACGTCAGAGGTAGAAGAATTCGTATCAAAACTGTGTAATTAGAAGAAATATTCAATTACTTCAAATTATTCTCGGCAATTTCAATTAAAATTTAAAAATGCCAAATGAATACGAATTGCAAAATGCAGTTTTGTAAAAAAATGCACTCGAAAAAAACAAAAATTATTTTTTTTTGGTTTCTTCAAAATGAAAAATTATAAGAAAAGCGTGGTCTCGTACCTGCAACCGTGGTGACGACGGTGAAGTAGAGCTGGGCAATATCGATATTATGATTTTTTCGATATCGATATTTATCGATAATTTAAGCACGAAAGCAATCTCGATATTATCGATATTTTTTTTGAATATCGTAGTGATGGGAATATCGACCAATATTGGATATCGATATTATCGATATCGGATCGATACTAAAAAAGGACGGTTTTCAGCTGAAATTGCGTTTCACAAAATTCACATTCTCTAAATAAATCAATTTTAATAACATTTTTAGCGGGAAGGTTTGAGCTGATTTTTATTTTTTATTCATCAACTTCATGACTTTGCACAGACAGTAAAATGTGGCTAGTTTTTTGAAAAAAAATCACCGTTTTTTTTTTGAACTTTTAGCTCAGAAACAAACATTTTGATACATATCGATACCATTTTGCGATATCGATACTTTGATACTTGAAGAGATATCGATATGTATCGATATCACCATTTCGATATCCCATCACTAGAATATCGATAATTTTTTTAATTTCATCTTGTGGAATAGATAGAGCTGTAAAGCCAACAAAAGCAATGAAAAAAAAGTTGGCGCGTTTATTTTTCATTTCTTTTCTCAAGTTCTCATGCTTTCTCGTATTTTAATTTTTTTTTCAAATTTTAGAAGAAGTTTTTAATCATGTCACACGAAAATAATTATGATATAAATTGAGAGACGAAGAAGAAAATGAACAGTGGATCAAGGAAAATAGAAAGGAACGAGTGGAAGATGAATTTAAAACTACTCAGAAACTGAAATGGTCCAATGTGATCGAAGATTTTTTACAACAGCCCCGCTTGGAAGATATCAATGTCCTTGAATTTTGGAACAGCAAAACCAATCCGTACAAGTCGTTGGAAATGAATAAACTTTTACACAAATACTGTAATATACCCGGCAGTACTGTGCCTGTAGAACAAATGTTCAGTGTTTCTGGTTATACGTGTATAAACCGGAGAAGCAGTATGAAGAGCGATTTGCTTCAACAATTGGTGTTCTTAAAATTAAATTATAAACTCATAGATTGCAATTCAACTTTGTATTGATAAGATTGCATTGTTTTTATCTTTTATCTCATTTTATGTTTTTACTTATTTCGTTCTGTTTGTTTTTATTTTTTTGAAAAAACCTAATCGAAGTTTATGAAATGAAAATACATACATTCGTCAGTTGATCAACTTCACTCCTTTGTTTTAATTGAAAAGAGAAAAGGAAAACTACTTATTTTCTAAAATACTTCCGCAAAAAAATGAACAAATTTGAATAGTGGTCGAATTTTGGTCCATACACACTACACAGTGAGTCAGTGACTAATTACTTTGAAGCTCGGGGTTTAATGTAATTTGAGCCAAACACTGCTTTTTCTTTTCGCTCGTAACCAATTAACCACAAATAAACATCAATATAATCCGTAACCCTAAAATTTGTTTCGGTTTCGGTTTTTCCTTTTTTTTCATTGTTTTTTTACGTTTTAATTTCTTAAATAAAAAATCTAATTCCCCTCCATGAATAAATTTTTTCGCCGCAAAGTTGAATGAAGGACAAATAAATTACAGGGTGTCCAACATTCGCTCATCGCTGAGCAAAAAGCTTGACTTGACTTGACCTTTCGGAATGACTTTTTGCATGACTTTTCCGAGCAACCTCCCCCCCCCCCCCAAAAAAAATCGATGCATTTGTGTGCTTGTAGCTATTTATAGAAAATTAAAATTTTAACCAACACATTAAATTCAAAAAAACGTAATTTTTAATAGGTAGCTATATTTTTGAAAAAATAATCAGCAGGCAGCTACGGTTAATGTTGAAATTGTAAATGAAAATATTATGGATTCGCTTGTTACAGAAAAACAAGCAAAAAAATCACCACATGCAAATTTGAAGCAAACTTCAATGCGTAAGGTACTCAAAAGAAGACGTGCTTGTTATGGTGTCAAGAGTGCTAGAAAGAAGAAGCTTGATCGTAGCCTTATGAAAATGATTATATCTACACGTAGCAGCCTTAACATAGTGGAGAATTTAGAATTCCAAAAGTTTACTCAAGATTTGGGCGAACGGTATGCACTTCCTTCTAGAAACACAGTTGCAAAGCCCATTTTGAACGCACTACACAACGAACTATCCAAAAGAGTGAAGGATATGTTAAATTCAACGAAAGGGTATTGATATTTTTACTTTTCAAGTTTCGTTTTCCTGATTGATAGCAGATGGAGATGTGTAATTTCATGCTGAAGATGATAAATCTGAACGATATTCCGCATACCACCGAAAATTTGAGTAGAGAAATTCGTGCTCAGGTGTTAAATAATATAACAGGGTTAGAATGCTTTTGTGCAGTGACTGATTCAGCCAACAATATGATTGCTACGGCTAAAGTACTGGAAGTAAAACATGTACCATGTATTGCCCATCGTATGCATTCAGTAGTGACAGCTACAATTTTAAAGTCGAAAATGGAGCCAAATTTAAAAACTGTACAGACCAAGGATGCGAAAAATCGTGTTCGAGAAATCCAGATTGATGAAAATGTCACGTTAATAGCTATGGGAAACTATGAATTAGCGTCTTTTTAAAATAAAAAAATACCTCTAAAATTATCAAAACTTATCGATAATTATCGATAAATCACGGAAAAATATCGATAATTATCGATACTTGAATTTTCCGATATTTGACAGGCCTAGTCAATAGAATTAAAACTTTAAAACAACAAAAAATTGAAAATTCTGAACGGATAAGGGCGTTAGAAGATCAAAATCGTCAAGCTAAAGATGATTGTATATTGCATAGTTGAACTTAGAATAAAGTCAACTTCAGCTCGCAATAAAAAAAAATCACGATACTACTCCGCTAATTCATCTCATACTCGATAAATCATCTTTCGAAACCGCAAAAAATCATACATGGTGGTCCTCATTACCCAGAATTCGATTACCATTATCCTGACTTGTCTAAATACAACGCCCTCCCTGGCATAATGAAGATAAGTTAATTAAAAAGTAACCATCGTATCGATGTTGATAGTATACCTACAAGAAAGAAGCAGCCCAGATATATGCTAAATTCATACGCACGTAAGTACCTATAATGTTTAAACATATACCCACATCACCGTGACTTATGGACTCAACACACCAACGCCCACCAATCTTATTATCAAGCGGAAATAATCGAGATGTAGAACAATTTCCTCAATTATCGAGATTCATTACAAGTTCATTTATCAACATTTACCTAAAAAGGTATATAAAAAACCTGTTTAGAAACTTCGCTACCGTTGCGTTTGTTTTCAAATTTCAACCGAAACAATCGTCGCGCCGCCGGGCTGATTGGTCGTCGTATATTGATAAATCTGCGACCTTATTCGCGTAGAATAAAATTCGTCTTTGTTTTTTTCGCATTTGTTTTGCAACGCGGATCTCGTAGAAATTGAAACCAAAGAGGATATAGGGAATCAGGTTGAAAATAGAATAAGGGAATTCGATTATCTTTGGCTTTATATGATGGCCTTTGACTTGGCATATCGATCTGCAAAAAAAATTTAAAATGGTATGCAAATCCACACTATCCGAAGAAAGTAGATATTTGGAATAATCTGATTTACTTGAACTACTTCAGCTTAGGTGATGACATAATATCAGACTTGACTCAGTGCAACAATAATAATTATTGATAAAAAAAAAAAAACTTGAGAAGATCGTTCATCCTCTGAATTGGTACAACGAGAATAAATTTCACTATTCAAGATTCATTCCCTTGAAAGAAACGAGAAAATCAGAATGCTAAAATAGTCGAATTAATTCTCGCAAATATTATTTCAATTTTAATTATTTGATTATTAAATTTTTAGTAGCAACATAATGCAGCACTAATACCAATAAGTTTTCGTTTTTATTTAGTTGCGATCATTGTGAAACACATTTTCAATTTTTAACGTTGCTGAAAACAGCTAAAATATGATATACGGAGGACTACAGTCTTCCAGCGGGTGCTACACTATCAGCTGATTTATGGCAAACACGAGAGAATACCCGTATGATTAATTATTTCTGAATGAAAAATTTTTTGAAAGTGCTTAAAAAAGTATTTTGAAACGAAAGCAATTTTTTTCAAAATTTACCTACACCATTTTTTTAAAAGAAATATTTTAGCACACACACTTCAAAATAAAAATTATGGTGGTATAAGAATAAAGTGATACTTGAAAAAAATTGGTATTGAATTGAAATGAAATAAATCTTTGTTTTTCTTTTCAAAAACATTTTTTTTTTGAAATTTTGAATGAAAACTGATGAATATTATTTGACGTATTCCTTTTATTTTGCAAAAGTGAAAACAAAATACCATTTTATTTTTTTAATTTTATCATGCCTTCTAGGAATGGATAATTTGCTTAGGAATAT
>JAVBJF010001066.1:0-22383 GCA_033439095.1 Pseudococcus viburni | reverse complement strand
GGGTGGGGGGAGGGAGGAGTCGTTTCCTCAACTCTTCTCCTTTTTTCAATTCTTGATCCAATAAATCCTTCAGTTCTTTCATCTCTAATTCTCTCGCGTGAAGCTCATTTGCGTGTTCTTGAATTTTTTTCTTTTGATTCTTCATTGCTTCGAGACCTATAAAATGGAGAGCAGCCTTCTCATCTTTTATTTTCTTTTGATTAGCTAGCAGTGTTTGAATTTCTGCTTGCTTTTCTTTCGCTTCCCTATCCATCCTTTGCTGCTCAGTTTCTTGGGTGGGTTGGGGGGTGGCGTTGGCTTCGGCCATATCGAATTTGTTTCGTATGGAAAACGAACCGCACGTAAATTACCACTTCGTTCAAGGTTAACTTGATTTTCGAAGTTAGGCGAATTATTACCGTTGGGTAGGTAAATAATTCTATCCTATCTTTCACTGTTATCTCGGTTTTATTCGATTACCAGTGAAATAGGTAACCTACGCGAATGGGTAGGTATTGTGAATCCAACGAATTCGAATTCTTTTGAAAGAAGTCACGCTGCGTTGAGATAACAACCAGCGTTACGTACGTATACGTTTTAGGTACCGTACGTTGACCTAGTGTTCGGAATTGGGCGTTGGCTATCTTTTAAACAATAGCTAAGCGCCGGCCAATTTCAACACAATTTTTGTGCTGAAAGTTGTCAAATTTGGCACACGTATTCTATCCGAACACGTTTTTTGCACTTGGAAATACGGTTTTAGCGTATTTTCCTACCTAGAAAATACGTTTTTAGCGTATTTTCTGAGTACAAAAAACCTACACGTACTCGAAAATCGGTTTTAGCGATGTATTTCGAGTTAGGAGTACACAGAAATGTACCCAAAAAGACGTTTTACCGACTTTTTGGGTGGAAAAATTACACATGAAATAAAATAGAATGCACGAAAAATTAGTCCGAAGACGGAAAACAGGTTAAACACGAAAAAAAAAAGTTAGAAAAAAATGATCTTTTGAAAGGGGCTTGGACGGAGTCCACTTACCTTTCCTGGAGTCGTCGGCCTTTCTTCCGAGTTCCACACAAATTCTCCACCTAAGTGGGCGCCAATGAGAAGGGTGAGATAAACTAGGGACCCACGTAGTGGGAACTAGCTGCCCTTACCTCTACACTTCACAAATCACAGGTTCTACCTATACAGTTTCTCGGGCTTAAGGGTCCCGGTCCCTGGCTAGCTCAGCGCAAGCACTCAGTCAATCACATCGGTCGTGATAGCCCGGCAATTTACGTTTACGTTAATAAAACACTAAACACAAACCCAGGCTTTCATTGTATATTCAAATACTAAACATGCACTGCACTGTTACATGGTATGAACTTAACTCGATGATGGATAAGATACTACAAAGTTACTTGGTAGGTTCTAGCTACCAAGTAGGATCGAACTCTCAGCGGCCGGCTCAGTGTTACCACCTGAGAGGCCTGGGCATTCCCACCGTGACAGCATCATAGCAGGTCACTTCTTTAGGTGTTTTGTCACTTTTTTCGACTTTGGTCACTAAAAGTCACTTTTTCCCTCCCAAAGTCTTTTTTTTCGCATTTTCAAGCAAAAATTCAAATTTTCACGTAAAAATTGCTATTTTTCAAAATTCTTCAAGAAAAAAATTAAAATTTGATAATGATTTTTCAAAAAAAATTGCCCGAGCGAAGCGAGGGCAATATTTCAACAATTATATTTATAAATTTGAAAAAATTCTGTTTTTTTAAATCAGTAAAAAAAAAAATAGATTTTTAGATTACCTAATTTTTTCATTGAATTTGTACCCCCTCCCCACATTTTTTCTTGAATTTTCAGCCCTCTTTTTTTTAGCTGTAGTGGTGGTGAAATAAAAAACCGGAACTATTTACGAATTCCGGAACATTTTTGGAAACTAATCATTAGAATTCTGCAACACTGTGTGTTACAACCGTAATAAAATTATTCACGTCGTTTCAGTTTATCTTTAAAATGATTGCAGGACACTTCAAAAAAAAATTGTCCCCTCCCCCCCATCTAAAAAATTGAATTTTTGGTTACATTTTGCTCATTTTTTGATTACTTTTTGGCTACTTCTTGTTCGAAAAAAGTTACTTAAAAGTTACTTAATTTTGATAGAATTTCGCTATGATATCTGGAATGAAATTATTCACGCCGTTTCAGTTGATTTATTTTTGAAATGTTTGCAGAAAACTACATAAAAATCCCCCCCCCCCCCAAAAAAAAAAGTAAAAAAATCCCTCCCGTCCCGAAAAAATCGAATTTTTGGTTACTTTTGGTTACTTTTTGGTCACTAAAAGTCACGTTTTTTCTTCGAAATTTCGCTATGATGCCTGCGATTAATTTGGGATGATTTTTAATTGGAGAATTATTCGCACGTATTTTTCTAGTTTTTGAGGCCGGGGTGATCACTGGAATGGATTTTCATCCCAAAAAAATCATTCATGATTATTCCGAGCATTTTTGGACTGCGATTAATTCTGCGATTAATTTTATCGCAGAATTAATCGCACGTATTTTTCCACTTTTCGAGGCCGGAATAATCATTGGAATGGATTTTCATCCCAAAAAAATCAATCCACGATTTTTCCAAGCGTTTTTGGGCTGCGATTAAATCAGCCAAAACTTGAACGCACTGCATGTAGGTGACCATATCATCGATTTTCGAAAAAAAAATTACAAACATGAATTATGCGTTGACTTCGGGGTGCATAATTTCATAACGATTCCTATCCCATATGCTTTTTTAGCCTAATTACTTTTGATATGTGAAAGATGAACCTATGTCTATCGCTGTCAGTTAAACCGACGAGACCGAAATAACCATAGATTGGCTTCGACTGACATTTATAGGTTGATGTATCTACCATCGGGTTGATTATGTGCATTCTACGCAATATGTACATCGCCGTGTACCTTCATTTGTATAGATTCTTGTTTAGTATGGAATAAATTAATGCACATAGATCACGAATGATTTGTAGCTGCGAACGGGTGAGAACTGGGAAGAAATTAAAATAACACCGCCGAAATGGTGCGATTATTATAGGGTTATGTTTACCATATAGGTAGTTAGCGTAATATAAACCTCGTGAATTGATCCGATTATTATATCACCATCGGTGCGAGGTGAGGCTTACGCAGATACATGGCACGGAAGAGAAAGATGTATGTATTTTATATTATATTCCTTACGTCTTCTGTACCTATCTGTTATCTGTTTTATGTAGATGTATGTACAGAAAGATAGACCGTTTAAACTATAATCAATTTAATGATTAAACTCGGAATCACGTGGATTTATGGTACGGTGTGAGAAAAGCACTGGCGTATTTTCTGTAGAGTCGGCGCTTGTGGACGTGTATCATAAGGTACAGGTGATAGTACACATATACGAGGCTGCCTTAAGGTAACGCCCTTCGGTGTTGTGTTTAAATTGGTGGAAAGGCGTCATTACCCCACGAACGGCAAATATTTGAGTTATCAGCCTGGAAACCTAATATTTTCGGTGGAAATACTTTAATTTATTTTGATGGCTCGGTGCGGCGATGTATAGGCATCTCGCACCCTCTTCGTGGCGCGCTGGTTCGTGCTGTCTCCGTCTGTCCGCCGCGGCCGCGCGGTCTTAATAATACCTATTTTCACCGCAAACATTTTTTTTATTTCTCGCCTCTCTTAAAGTCGGTTGTTGCCGAACTAATTGAACGTTAGAGTCGAAAAACCGACATGAAATTAGAGGGAACGATGTGAGATCATTTCGAACTTCTTGGTTCTGCGGTTCGATACGGCCGCAGGCTAATTGACTTAAAAACTCTCGGCCGCGCCGAGCCGCGATCTGTTGGTTATGCCTGGTCCGTGCGTCCGAGTGCCTCGAAGCATCCCCCTCGACCCCCCGAACCGTCCGGTACAAAAACTAACACCGAGTAATTTAAACTTTTTATAGAGTCTGTGTTCTTTTCACTTAACTTTGGCGTGATTTTCAACTTCATCTGGGATGTGTACGAAGGTACGAAGGTACGAAGGAGACGAGTAATTGGTGTTGTTTGTTTATGTACATTGCCTCTACGTACGATGATACCTTTCAAGTCTCCGTTCTACGCAGCCTGGGAGAAGTGTAATTTTGAAGAAAAATTTGACGTTGATGGTAATTTTATTGCTTGAAAAGCTTTCGATGGTGTATTGAGACTGTGATAAATTGGCATCTCTACTCCTTGTGCTTTCTGTGAAAAGAGGGGTCTGAGCGAGGCTTTTTAAAAAAGTAATTTTTTGCATCGATTTTGCTCCAATTCACGTGGGGGGGGGGGTATTTAGACAGATTAGTAAATTCCAACTCCCTACGACTGCAGGCAAGACTGGGATTGGTTACTTCCAGGGGTGACAAAAGTCACTCAGATCACTTTAAAAGACTTTTGGTCACTTTTAAAAATTTAGTCACTCGAGTTATTTTTTTGAATGAAAATCATTATTTTTGCAAATCCGATTGATCAATTATGTTCATATTTTCTTGAAATAAATTTTTTGTAAGTGTTTCTTTGCTCCTTGAGTTGTTTATTTTTCAAAAATTTTCACTTTTGCTTCGTTCGACCTCAATAAAATTTCACGTTTAATTACTTGAAGGGAATTGGTTTAAAAAATTGGTATGTTCACTTAAAATGGAGATAAAAATGTTGGAAAATGATTTCGACTCTTGGCTTTTATTTTTGTTAGGAATATGAGATGGGACATGATGTTTTATATTAAAAATAGGTTAGTACTTTTCTGCTTAAAAATAAATTGCTAACAAACAGGATATTTACTGGCACGAAAAACAAAAAAAATCCAAAAATTCGCAAAAATTTTACCTCCAAAGCAATAAAAACAGGAAATATCAAGAATTTTAAAAAATGTTACTATGAAAAACAAGAATTTTCAACGTTTTGCTCTTCCTTGAGGGGGTACTTTTTTGGAAAAATTTGAAGCAGGAAGTGGTATTAAATTGGCAAGAATTTTTGTTTTTGATCCGGTAAACACTTTGATAAAAAATTGATTAAAATTTTCGTTTTAATTTTTTTTCTCATGGTACCTACTCTCTCGTTTTGAATCAGTGAAAAGTCACTGATAAGTAGTCAGAATTGTATCACAGGAAAAATCAGCGAGATTCACTGATTTTTCAGCAATTTTCATAAATTTTACTGATTTTCAGTGAATATTCAGTGATTTTTCTCACTGATTTGTTATCAGTATTTCACTGATTTTCTCCTGTGCAGCAATTCTGCAGCTAAAAAATCGCCCCCCTCCACTCACCACATTTTATTTGACACCATAACTTCGAAATTTTCGAAAAAAAAGAAAAGTAATTTTTCGTATTTTTTGAACGGGGAAAGGAAAAAATGTAAATTTTTAAAAAATTGAGAAAAATTCAATTGATGAAATTCAACACCTTTGAATGATTTTTAAAAAAGAAATAGGCACTTAGGCACATAGGCAGGGAACAGAAAGCAAGAAAGAAAATATATTTATTTTTATGCTTTGTAAAGCCTCATCTCATTTATCCAGTTATGAAAAAAAAAACAGGGAAAAATCATCAAAAGGCAATAATATTTGTATCGATCCAGAAGACAATAGACATCTGGAACATAGTTTTTCACACCTTGAGAAATATTTTAAAGCCAGATTTTTTTTTGGAGAAAGCAGCTACAGAATCTTTTTTGTAATTTTTTGATCACTTTTTTGTCATTTTTTCTTAATTTAGGTCATTTAAGTCACTTTTTTCGATATAATTACTGCTCAGTTGTCTGAGCCATTGATCATTGTTTCCCAAAGTTGGGTAGTTTGTTTGGAAAATGGCCAACAACGAGTTTTTTTTATTATTAAACTCCTAAAAATTGTATTTGAGATGTCGAATCCGACTGATGTGACTAAATTTTTCATTCATGCTGTTTTTTTACTACCTTTACCTTTCCCCCTCTCTTCAGTTATTTAAAAATGAGCATTTAATTGCACCTGCTTCTCACTTCAATATTATTTTTTGTTGTATAAGTGACGAAAACGTGCCCCCCTCTTTCCCTCTTTCATTAACTTTGCAATTTTACTCGCGAATGAATGAAAAAAAATTCTAGGACCTCCCCCCCCACCCCTAGTTGAGGCAAAATTATATTTTTAGATAAAATATCACCCAAGCGAAAGAATGATGATTTTTTGATATGGATGTCTTAGGCCTGGTGCTTAATTTTTGAAAAGTGTAACTTTTTTGTGTTTTTTCAGTGTTGTAAAATTAAAGATTATGAATTCGATGTTTAAAATTGTATTGTTGGCAACACTACTTGCTCAAATTAGCTATGCAAATTAGAATATAATGTGAAAATTTTAAATTAAAAATTTTTAAAAAGTGCATAGCATTTTAATAAAAGTTATGTACTTGAAATCTGATTTTTTTATGAAGAGTGGTTTAAATTTGCAATATTGGCAACACTGTTTTTTTAAGCTGTAATATACCTAATGTAAAAATGTCCAATGTAGGTATAATTAATTGAAAAATAAATGAAAAATAAAATATGTTTTGATAAAAAAAGAAAATAGTTTAAGAAATCAGAAAAAAATGAAAAAATATTTTAAAATGTTGAAAAAATAAAAAAAAAATGGAAAAAAAAAACATTGAAGTGTTTTGGCACTTGAATAAAATGTTACGAAATTTTGCCTCTTTACAAACAAATAAGAAATATATTGCCTCATTTCTGAAGTAAGTTCATTTGAACATATCCATGGTCTAAGGTTTTTACCCTAAAAAGGAAAAAATTCATTAGTTTTCTTTTAATTACATTTGAAAAGCAAAAAATTGTCATTTAAGAACCATTTTCGACTGTCTGCTTTTTTTTCATCCCTAAGGGAGAATTCTACTTCAAACCATCCGTCTAAACCGACACTGTTCGTTGGGTTGGGGAGGAAGGTTAAATATCCTGAATAAAATAATTGATCGTTGGAATCACCATCTCGAATTGTATCTAGAAAATATTTTTCAAAAATAGACGGGGAGGGGGGGGGGGTTGTTTTATAATCAAATAACTCATTTTTTCCGAAATTGTGCCACTTTGAAAAGCGATGGCTCAGCTTCTTGATGTCGAGGAGGGTTAAACTTTTTTTTGAGAGTACTTGTACGCCTAATTGACCCTTCACGTAAATTTGAGCGAAATCAGTGCAAGAGGCCACCCCTACCCCTCAGAAGGTAATTGGGGTGGGAGTAGTGCTTTTTCATCACTGACTCCAGACATCATTTACATATGTTAAAACTTTCCGAAGAATACAATTTCTCCAAGCGTATTTTTTTCGAGAATTTTTTCGATGCTATTTCTCCTTGGCTAATCAGCAGACTTCCTGGACTTCGCAGCACCCGAAGAGACCACACAATGTCTGGTCCGTCGCCTCGGTGTCATAGGCAATAAGCATGCAATACATTTTCACCAATAACAAGACCATAATTCGTAGTATTTTTCCAAAGCCATCTGCGCGATATTTTATAATAATAAGCTACCGCGGCGTGTATGTAAATACACGACAAACGTTTTTATTCTTCGGCTCAACGACGACTATGGCTAATCTATATACACTCGTTACCTGCGCTACAGCCCAAGAAGCCATCGAGGAGCTTATAACGTGAACTTTTTAGTATCCGAATACAACTTGGCAGGCCCGGTATTTATCCGGCATTATGCGCCGAAAATTCCAAGTTTTGTATTCACGGTTTTGTGCATGTTTCAATTAATATTATGTAAATTCTCGATTTATATTGAAGAAACTAATAAAAAAAAATATATGAACGAAAATAGCCTCGGAAGCCAAATAGCCGGCTATTAATTTGGATTATTAAAAATACGAGCGTACATCGGCGTGTCTTTAAAAAGTGGAATTATCTTCTGGAAGCTATAAAAACCAACAAACTCCCGCAGGTAGAGCATCCATCGCTTTTTTTAAAAAAGAAAAAAATACGAAGTGGTGGTTCGTTTTATTTTACTTGTATTTTTTTTTTTTAATACATCGGGCTTTATTATGAATTATGATTTTTAGAGGTTAAAACGACAGTTGTCAGGCTAATAAAATGACCGGTTATTAACCGTGTATTCGTGACAAATGATAATATTTGAACTGGACATCGAACGAGAAACAGGACGGCAGGGGTTGGAGGGACGGATTAAATGGCATATATTTTGCTTTTGTTGACAGTGAAATTTCATATCTTTCTGCGCTATCTTTATATTACTACGTAATACGTATGTACACGTAGATGAGCGCAGTGAGACGCGACTGCGGAGACAAACCTAGTATACGAATATCGAACGCAGGTGTTTGCTGCGTACGTACAGAAGCCAGAACAAAGTCATCTTGGTGACAAGTTAGAACTACTGGATATATGGGCAAGGTACCAGGGTGGTAACCCTTTAATGGTATGTTATGTACAGGAAGTGTAGTGTATGGAGAGGTATAGGGTGTGGTGGGTATCGATTTGATCAACTTTATGATCCGGTGTGGTATTCAAAAGGATATTTTTCCCACTGAGATGACGTTAGGAAACAGGTATTTGTTGGTTATTAAAACGACAAGTGTCGTTGTGAGAGAAGTGTTCGGAGAAGGCAGGGAGAGTGTGTGAGATTATGAAGTCTGTGTATGTTTATTTGAACGGTTGGTAGACATCATGTCTGAGTTGTGGTTTGTGGTTGAGATTTGGAGTCGATTTGGAAAAATCAGAAAAATGGTCCTGGAATTGACTTCAGTAGAAATTATAATTATAAAATATAAGGTAAAATACCAATTGTGGATCGATTTTTTTTTAAATGCCATAACATCGTTATTTATGGACCAAATTTGCTGGTTTTTAAAAAAAAATAAAGTTCAAACCTTCCTCTTTCACGTAGGAGGGTTGAATTCCAAAAAAAAAGTTTCAACAATTTCGTTTAGGTATTTGAAAACATGTCCTAAAAAATGCGATTTTGCAGGAGGTACCAATTACCGATCATGGAATAACTCGACCAAAAAATTTTTTTTCTGCTTTGATTGTATTTTTAAGGTCAGAAGGACCGTCTTCAACTGTTTTGATCAGCAGATTCGTGAAAAATGCGAGTTGAAAAACTACCAATTGTGCACCGGTCCACAATTAGTAGACTTAATAAAAATTCAATTGCAAAACACAGATTTTGAATACCAATTACGGATCAAACCAATTATGGATCAGGTAAAATTTTTGATGTGATGACAGATTCTGAAAATTTACACTTTGAATAATGTAAAAAACCAAACACGTTGAGATTTTGCAAAATAATTACACTTTAAAGGCATGAATTTTGTACTTTTTTCATATGCCCACAACACAAATCCAAAATATGAAAATTGGTTCGATATCGCTAAAAAAATAGTTGCTAGTACATCCCTTGACCCAAAAAACGCAGGAGTCTTGAAAAAAGTTGATATTTATTCTTTCTACACGAATTTTAATCTGAAGCCAACTTCGTAAAAACGTATTTTTCACTAAAAAAATTCAACACTTTTACAAAAACAAATTTTGCTCGGGTTGGATGCAACGGAAAGTGCTTCGAGGTTATTATCATTTAGGTAGAGAAGACCTCGCTCTACAAGATGCCGCAAACGGCGACTCTTTTGGTCAACATTGAAACTATCTATATCGCCTCAAAGTTGCGGTCCGTAATTGGTACATCTAGAAATCGAAAGTTTCCTAGAAATGTTTCGGGTATTTTCCAGTATTCTCTCATTCTGAATCAGTGAAAAGTCACTGATAAATAGTCAGGATTAAAGCACAGGAAAAATCAGCGTGAATTTTCACTGATTTTCCAGTGATTTTTTTCACTGATTTTCCAATAATTTTTCTCACTGATTTGTTTCAGCAAAAAAATGTTCACTGATTTTCTCCTGTGCTGAAATTCTGACTGTTTCTCAGTGATTTTCAATAATTTTCTCTGATTCGTAGGTGAGAGAGTGCTTTAAAATAATCTGTTCTCATTGATCTTAGAAAATGGAGTGTCGTACTCTCTCAATTGAATCAGTAAATTTTCACTGATTTCTTCAGTGACTCAATTCTCCCGTTTATAATCAGTCAATTTAATTTAACTGATTCAAATTAAGAGATAGTCCAATAAACTCAAGTTATAGAGGTTCGTACCAAAATTCCATGTTATTTCTCTGCTGCATGGCAGTTACTTACATGAACTTCACGATCTGCTCTCTCATTCTGAATCAGTGAAAAGCCACTTATAAATAGTCAGAATTACAGCGCAGGGAAAATCAGTGAAGATTTTCACTAATTTTTCAGCAAATTTCATAAGTTTCACTTACTTTTCAGTAAATTTCCACTGATTTTCCAGTGATTTTTCTCACTTATTTGTTTTCAGTAAAAAAATTTCATCACTGATTTTCTCCTGTGCTGTAATTCTGACTGTTTCTCAGTGATTTTCCATAATTTTCACTGATTTTTAATTGAGATAGTAAATTCAAATTTTTTCAACTTTAAATTTTTTCAATTTCTTTGGTTCTAAACTTTTTTATTTCAAATTTTCTTAAAATTTTTCTAATTTTGATTTTTTAAAATTTTTAAAATTTTATATTTTTATTATTTTAAGAATTTTCTTCTAATTACTCATTGAGTTGGAAAAGGTTGAAAACATTTTCAGAAATTTTCAATTGGAAAAACTTCAAAATTGGGAAAAAATTGAGGAAAAATTTTAAAATTATTTTAAAAAATTAAAATTTGAAGGAAAAAAGTTTGAAAAGGTTTTAGTACTCACTTACTACAATTTTTTCCAAATTGAAAATTTTTTCCAGGTGTCAATTTCTTAATTCAAATTTTTCCAAATTTTCTCCAAATTAAATTTTTTTACCTTTTTATTTTCAAATTTTTCTTCTAATTCAGTAATTGAAAGAAATTTCAAAAAATATGGAGTTGAAAAAAGAATTAAAAAATTAAAATTGAAAACATTTTGAGAAAATTTTAACTGGAAAAATCTACAGTTAGAAACATTTCTAAATTGGATACAAAATTTAAAAAAAAATAGAATAGAACAAATTGAAAACATTAATTTGAACTTGAAATAAGTTGGGACATATAGATCTTCGAAATCCCATTTTTTTATAAAAAAAATAATAATAAGAAGCTAGTGTAGTTCAGTGGCGTAGCAAGGAATTTCTCATATGGGGCAAGGGGGGGGGGGGGGGTCAAAACTTTCATAATTTTTTGAAAAATCTTGAGTTTAGCATGGTTCAACCTTCGCTCCCTTTCACAAAATCTCCTTTTACTATATAAATCCTAAATTCAAAATTTTAATCATTTTTCATAAATTTAAAAGTTACACAGGTAGATATTATAAAGGTTCTATGCAATTTCCTTGGCTGCGTCACTGATGTAGTTTGTTTTACCACGCAGGAGAAGGGTTGAGAATTTTGGATTCTAGTTGATTTTTTTCGCACGATTTTTCTGACTCATTTCTAATTAACAATTTTCCTCAAATGGGAGTTCTACCCTTTTAATCAGAAAACCAATCGCAGATTCGAATTCAGGAAGGTGGAATTATGTGAAAATTACACCAAATTTACCATGTGAAGAAATAGGGATACAACCTCTCCTAAAACTCTCCCTCGCTCCCCCCATAGGAAATTTTTGATGACGCCACTTCTTGAAAATTTCCTTATGGGTCATAATTTTCTAAAAAGTGAAATTGGCATTATGAGAGGAATGTGAGAAGTTTCTCATTTTAGTGATATATATATATATATTACCAAAATGAAATTTTGAAATAATTATAATTATTTCGAAATTTCCTGACTCATACTTAATTCAGCAATTTTTCAAGTTTTTCTGATGCAAAATTTATATACTTTCGTAAATTTCTAGAAATCTCTCGAGAAGTTTCCAAAAAATAAATTTCCGAAAATTTTACATCTACTCTTCCCATCCACCATTTTAAGAATTTTAAAAATCGTATTCAATTTTTTATTCATAAATTCTGAAATTAGCAATTTTAGGGAAAGCAACGTTTTTACAATTTTATGAAGTTTTTCCAAGTTACATGCAAAGGAAATAAAGTGCATTAAATTGAATTTCATTGCAATAAGATTTAAATATATTTTTCGTAGTATCTTCAAATTTCAGCCAAAAATTTTTGATAAATTTTTCAAAAATTTTCCTTTTTTTAAAAAATTATTTTTTTTGAAAATTGATCGAATTTTAGAAATTTTTTATAAAGTTGATAGGCCTTTCAGCTTTGGTTGAAGTATACATTATAAATGCTTCCTGGGTAAATTGCCCTAAAAACGATAATTTTAGCTTCAAAGGTTTTATTTGTGAATTTTTCTTCACATCTCAATCTTGGAGCATTTCAGTTCTTCTCCAAAAATATTCATTTAAATCATTCTATTCTCATGTAATCAGCTCAAGCAGAGAATTATATATTCTTAAAATACTTTGAAATTTTAAGTTTTCTTTCCGGAGAAGTCCTCTGAAAAATTTCTAAGGGCGTCTAGCTTCTAGAAATCTATTTCAAATTTTATTTACTTGATCATTTCATACATTTTCAAATATTTATATTTTAAATTATTCCTAATGTCCTTATAAGGTATCATCTTGAAAACCAAAATCTTCAGAGAATTCTATGAACAAAAAACTTTTGAATTTGATTCGTCATATTTATTCCTAAAATTTGAACCTAACGAAAAAACCATCCAAAAAAACCCTAATTTTCTAATCAACACAATACCAAACTGATCCCTTCATCGATCACCTGTCCCCCAAAAAATCACAATTATTTAGCCATTTTAGCCTGGCTTAAGAAAAAATCTATCCTTTTGAAACAACCGCAAGACAGTTTCTCACAAATCCTTCCGACTGCTGCCTCTTCTATGAGAACATTCGCATCAGCTCAGCTCCTAATACGCCAGAGATGAGAAGACAAAAACCCCAACTTCGACACTCTGAAATTATCACACCTGAAACCTGCGACCTGCGACCTGCTCGTAATAACCTTTATCATTGAAAAATCTACTCCGAAACCCCTTAAAATTTCCTTCCGTACGTGATTTCTTCTAATACCAACGTACGCGGCAACCAAAAGGAAGCTGACGAGAGAAACCCAACCCACCTCGCACGCACGATATCATTCCGAGCCCAGCTGTCTGTCATTTTTGTGTAAAGGTGAAAATTTAATTTTAATTTCGAATAATTACAGGTTTGTATTTTGTTTGCTTAATCACACAATAATGCGCGCACATACGAGCATTTCTATACGTTGTACAAATGATAAGGCAATTTAGAACGCCTCGCCGTGCCACGACCGAGTCTGGTGTCCGGAGGCGTACCACCAATTATCGCTTTTATATCGAAACCCGCCAATTAATATGCCAAAAAGCAAATCAAAACGTTGATTTTGTTTGTATATTTTTGACATTCGAACGATAAAAAGAATGAAAAAATAAATAAAATTCATAAACGTACTCCATTTGAAAAAAAAACCTCACCCAGTGGACAAGAAAACTACTTTTCTTCGACCGGATCCGCCTCATCTCAGCTGCGCGCAATTTCCACTCGTACGTGTAATTTACGCGCTTCCGAGAGTATTTAAAATTCATCGAATCGACAAAAACTGCTCTTCGACTCCGATTAAAATTCAATAAAAATTAATTTATTTATTCGATTAGAATCTGCTGGTACGCGGTGTCGATTAACCGGCGGCGGTGATTTAATCGGTAGCCCAGACGTTGTTTATAACTCAATACTTTCAATTTGAAAATCGCCGCGATACGTTAAGTTTTCCCCTCCGCTGGCCCATGAATTCAATTTTTTTACCCATTAAATATACAAATTACGGAGATAAAAAATCTCGCATGCCAATTTCAATACCTAATTTTTTTTATTCGCAATTTCCCGCCGATCGAAGTCACATTCTTGAACTGAGGTGTAGATACCTCTTATTTTGTAGTAGGCCTACGTTTCTGTATACCTGGTTGCGTATTATCTACAAAAACATATATTAAGACCGCGTATTCGTAAACTGTAATTTCGCTAACGTATATAGCGTGCGATACTCCATCATGTTTTTATGTTTACTTTAGTGGACATTCGAGCGCATATGGTAATTATCCCCCGCACCGTGTACCTTTTCTTGTATCTTGCCGTCGTTGTAATGCGGCATATAATTCAATAAACAGCGATATGTTTTATTAGCTAATTTTCTCCTCTAAACAACGCAGGGGGTATACCTGCCATTTTATTATACGTCAAATTCAAATATGGACACATTACGTATTTATGGATTTTATTCGACGCCATTTTCGTAATCGTTTCCGATACGAGTTTTCCATTAATTAGTAAACGTAGCGTCGTGTTTCTGATAAAGTTACGTCGTATTAATTTTGCAATTTTAATGTTTGAAAATAACGAAACGATTGAATCAAAATTGAAAATTGATGAGTCGATTTTGAAATAATTCCATTTTGAATAATTCGAGCTGTTTTGAAGTAAATTTTTTAAAAATTGTCCAGTTTTTTAAATTACCATTCTCAAATACTTGTACTTTGAGACCTACAATGCGAATTTCCTGAAAATTAGATCGAGAATGGATTGAATGAATAGTGATTATAAGTGCGAATAAAATCCAATCCTAAATAAGGGGCAGATTTTTTTCAAAATACGAGATTTGAGTTTTTCGTCTTTATTTATTCTCTCTCCAATTTCAGTACAACACGCCGGACCGAAGGGGAGGAGGAACAGCTTGCCCCCGACCTCTCTCTCAATAATGGCAAAATTACATTTTTAGTGGAAAAATTTGTTCTGATTTAAATAATTTTTGGATGTAATGATTTTTTGGAAAATTTTCATTTTGAGTCACAAAAATGGGAATTTTTTTCAAGCCAGAAAAATAAGAAAAATTCTGTTTCAGTCCTTTTTTTGAGTTTTTAGTTGTTCTCCCAAAATTGCATTTTGAGTGAAAAAATTTGATTCGAGTGAAAAAATTTCCGAAAGTTATGATTTTTTGGAAAATTTTTGTTCCAGGGTCAAAAAATGAAGATAATTTTTCTTTTAAGAAGGAAAAATACGAAAAATAGTATTTCAGTTACATTTTTGAGTTTTTCAGTCCCTCAAAGTTCCGGTTCATCACTGATTTAAATGAGAACTAAAAAGTAAAGAATTAATGAGCCTTGAAATTTTTCAATTTTTTGTCACATTGTGGAATTTTTCTTATTTTTTCGACTGAAAAGAAAAATTTTCCTCATTTTTTCCGGCTTGGTACGAAAATGATTTGAAAAAATCACCACGTTTGAAAATTTTCTAATTTGTGGGAAATTTTCATTTTGAGCCGGAAGGAATAAGTAAAGTTTTACTTTGAGTTGAAAAAAAAATCATTTCAGTTATTTGAAAGGCGTTTTGTAATAAAAGTCCTTGTGGTGAATTAAAATTTTTTAATGGTCGATTTCGGATCCTTTTTTCATGAAGAATTGAATAGTGCAATCAGATTTCTTCCAAATCGCTTCGTTTTTGCGGTAGAAGTATTTAAAAGTGTGATTTTCTTATGTTTTTACACAAGACTTCGAAAAAACATCAATTGTGACCACAAGGCACCTTTTTAAATCTTCGATTTCATTAGTATCAAATATCAATAGTACTAAACATGGTCTATCCCATCCCCCTTTTGCGGAGACTTCAGATTCTTTTGTACTAGAGGAAAATGGTAAATACTAGAAAATACACCTTTTTTCGTTTTTTGGCTCTCCTGCAAAACAACGAATTCCCACCATAAGGTCCCTTATCGCAAAACGCCTCTCATTTTTTCTTGATTGTTCATTTTGGCTCCAGTCAACACCAGTTAACTGGTGTTGACTGGAGCCAAATTGAGCACCTAGGGATAAATTTATCCCTAGGTGCTCAAATTTTTCATTCAAATGGGAAATACGTTTAGCAATTGTGTTTTTTTTTGTTGGGAGAGAGGGAGGGGGATTAAAAACACTAAAAAAATCTATGGTAAATGAGCATTGAATTCTTTAGAAGAAAAATTCACGAATTGTAGGGATAAAACCCGTATTAAGCTAGTACTTAAATTCTTAAAAACTTATTAAAAAAAAAAAAACTCTATAGAAATTGAAGAAGGATTGAGTTTGAGTTTGACACATTTAGATTTTCAAATCTTCAATTTTATTAAAATTTTCGGATTTTTCAGACCACCCCCTCCCCCCCCCAAATCCCAGGTGAATGATTAAAGAAACTTAATTTTTAGATAGAAAATGGTCCTTCAATCAAATGGAAAACACCTACTCGTTGCCTTTTTTTTAGATTTTCTGAAAAAAAAGGTCAGTAACTTGAGTAAATGATTTCTTGAAATCTCGAAAATTTTTTTGAATGGACCTCAATATGGATCAAAGATGAATTTAAGAACAGTTATCGAAGTCTTTGAATCTTCATTCAAGTGAGAAAAACTCGATTGGTTTTTGTTTTTAGAGTTGTTAGCCCCCCCCCCCCCAAAAAAAAATACAAAAATAAGAAATTGATGTTTTTTTGTGTGTAGTCAATTTCAATATAAGTCAAAGAAGAATTCAAAGAGTTTCTATGTGTATCATGGATGCGCACAGAATTTTCTTATGATACTTTGATTTGTCCTAGAGGAAAGTAACGCGACGTAGCCGGACGAATTTTCGAAAGGGGGGGGGGTTAATAAATTTGAAAAAAGTGATTTTGGTGTCAACTTTGATAAAATCATCGTTATATTTCGAAACCTGAGAAAAAATTAGAGGGTAAAATTTCAGTTTTGAGAGGAAATTTTATTCGAAATAAAAATGTTCAGAAAAAATTTCACTCAAAATGAAAAAAATCCAGAGAAAAAAATTGGAAAGAGACATTTCAGTGTTGAATGAAAATTTTCATTTTTGAACGAAAAAAAAATCGAAACATTGATACGATTTTCAACAGAATTTTTCCAACTTCAATATTAATGCCCGAATGGAGCCATCTTTTTTAAATTTTGTGTTACACAAGGCATTTAAGCAGAAATTGTCTTCAATAAATACCAGGGTGTCTAACAGGTCAAGCTGTCCTGATAAGTGAAGCTTTTTTGAAAGAAGTCATGCCGATCCTGAAAAGTCAAGCTTTTTGACTAATTTACCCGGATTTACTCAAAAGGTCAAGCTTTTTTCAAAAATATAGCTATTAAAAATTACGTTTTTTTGAATTTAATGTGTTTGTTAAAATTTTAATTTTTTATAAATAGCTACAAACACACAAATGTATAGATGGGAAGGGGGCGGGGGTTGCTCGGAAAAGTCATCCAAAAGATCAAGCCAAGCATTTTGCTCAACAAATTTTGTTGGAAAACCTGCATACCGGGGGGGGGAGAAAAAACCCGATGAATGTCGAATAATTGTACCCCTTACAACTTTCTGTGGGCACTCCCATGGGTATTTCAAGATTTTTCTTATCCTCAATTTGTACCAGGCAATTTAGTTGCATCAGATCACCAGTTGACACTTGCCTCCTCTCCCTCCCCCCCCCAATTTTTAACAAAATAGTTAAAATTAGGTTATTTTATGGATTTATCAATAAATTCATTTTTTCGAATGTTTCATTTGATGGAAAAATTTGAGCATCTGAAAAGATGCTTTTATCCTCTCCCCTCCTTCCCATCCTTCCCAATGAGTTTGTGTTTTTAGAAAAAAAAAATTATGGCCAGAAAAATTCTAATTTTTTATTTTCAATTTGTTGCAGATATAGCTGCTGATCCATTTCCAATGAAAGATGATTCGAGGAAGAAACTATTTACTGGTAAGTTGAATTTCATTGATATTAGAAAAAAATTTATGACGTGCTAGTGTATGCTGTGATACGAAAAACGAACATATTTTCTTGAAAATCACTAAAATTATTTATATTTTTCTATTCGAAGGTCAAAAAAAATGTCAGTTAACAAAAAAATGGCTCCTGGCGCAGTATAACCATTGGCCCGTATTAGCCTAAAATGAAATTCAAAATTCCAAAGAGTAATTGAAAACGTTATAAATTGATTTTTTCTTTCTCTTGCATCAAAGATATCGTAAAATTTTGAATTTCCATCTTATCAAAGACGTTTGTATGCCTAAGAACTTCCATTTCGATATACTCGACCAACCTATGCTCAGGGTGCATCGCGGCACGTTTAGGGTGGTAATTTACCACTCGAGTGTGGTACGATTTATACCCACGTAGGTATTCGACAACCGAAAGATGAATTTTGTAAAAGATGTTAATCCGGCGATATGGGCACAGCGCGGCATATATTATCGATAATTTTCGATTATTTGAACACCTTAAAACACTAGATCGAAGGGACTACTTATCCCGAGGCAGCCAGCTGCAAGCCGCTGCTCTACTGACACGCCTTTTCTTGTTACCTAACTTGTTTCGGCGTTCGTGTTTTCTTTTTATATAGTCTGCACCTCTCAACGTATAGCTGTATATTTACAAATATACCCAAAGACAAGGCAGAGAGAGAATAGCTGGCGGTTATTAGTTGATTGTATATGTATAAGAAATTCGCCTCAAATCGATACCTATATAGGTTTCTTACATCTGTTTCTGCTCGACTGAGTCTTTCTCACCTTAAACACACCGCAGTCTACATAGGAAGAGCTTTCCACAAAACCAACTAAACGATTAAAGCAGAAAAAAAAGAAGGAACTAGGAACGAGTACAGAAAAATACTCCGGTATTAAACCGATTGGAATAATATTTCGATAATCCGTTTTAAAAAGCCGTCATTGAAAAAGTGGTTCTGTATGATGAGGTCCGCGCAGCACACAGAACGACGTATCTTTCTCGTATCCTATCGTAGAGGTTTTTATGAGCGACAAGACATTACAAACGTACATAATCTTGTAAATAGACAGCTTCTTAAAACGTTTCAAAAACAGATTAAGCTCCTGACAGTTAACACTTTTGCGCGGCTCGGGCTCGCTGCAGCCGTCACCGCCAGATTAGAATGTTCTTTGTCCGACGAAAGGTTATTCCTTTTAACATCCAATCCAGTTCCACCTTATTTAACATCGAATAAACATTTACACTTGTTTACAACTCGCCCGCCAATTCGCTCACCTCTTTTTTACTCTTACATACCTATAGAAACGCGTGTATAAGTTGAGTATTTTGAGCGAGCCGGAGCAGCCAGGGGAGGCAGGCTAATCAATTAAAGTTATAAAAATGCAAAACCAACCGCGAAACTGTCATTAGAGCCGAAAAAATAACCGTGTTGCGAGCAAGGTCTTTAAAGGTGGCCCGTTTTTTTTATACCTTTAGTTGGCTATTTGAAGAAAATTAAAACCTTTTTCGTTATTCGCCCTCCCGCATACAGCTCCTTAAGCTTTGGTGCTTTTTTGTCGCATTAATGTCGGAAATTATTAGATGAATTTTTTTTATAAGTCGAGGTAGTTCCTTCCTCCTTGTTGTGTAGTTTTCGTGAAGTTGGGGTTAAGGGAGAAGGGTGGTTTTATTTTCGCTGTGTGCTTTTTCATATAGATCTTGAACATGCGATTGGAAAGTTTTATTAAGTACCTTCGTGGTAATCTGATTTTTCACTGATGTAGATTAGAAGTGTCAGGGTGGGTGGATTAAAGTTGCATATTTGCGATTATGATAAGATGTCCATCAATTTACTTGGAACTTTTTCTCTCAATTTTTTTTGTGGAAATGAAAATAAAGATTTTGTTATATTATGGAGGCATAAAACCGAAATTTTTAATCATTGCAGTTCAGTGGTAAATAAGTAATTTTGATTTGAATAATCATTGCTCAGAAATAAATTTTTCAGAGAGAATGACTCAAGACTCAAGTTTTCCCTTGAATAGAAATAAAATGATGGCCATTTTTTTGATTTTTAACTGGCAGTCATATGAGTCGAAATATCAAAGAGTTGGATAAAACTTTGGCAAAAAAGTTTCATAACCTGAGCGATTCTGAATGAAACACGAATGTTGAAAACGCAGGCGTATTTTCTGTTTTTTTTTTTTTTTTTTTTTTTTTCAAAGAAAAACTTACTGAATTTTTTTGATAAAAATAATGAACACTCAGAATTGACGTATTCTGAAAATGATAAAAATGAGAAAGGACAATTTTTTGAAAATGACTCGAATGGAATTATGTTTTTGGAAATTGATAAGAATGATTTTTTTTTAGCAAATTACCTGCAGCGAATGACATTTTTTCCGAGGTAATGATATGGATTTTTTTTAGAAGTACCTGAATTTAGGTACTTAGGTACTATGTAAATGAATTTTTTTTTCAAAAAATAGACATTTTTCTTCAGAATTGCAAAATTTAACATTTTTTTTGAAATTGCAAAAATGTACTTACCTTTTTCTTTTGAGTGATGAAAATGAAAATTTTGTAAAGGAAAATTAGCAAAAATTTTGTTGTGGAAGGACAAAAGACAAAACTTGTCGGGATTACTCGTCTCGATTACATTTTCAAAATTTTATAATTGTTTTGAAAGCTTAAACGGATGAAATTGATAATAGATTTTTTTGAAATGAGATGTGTGCTGGAAACAAAAACAAAAACAAACAGAAATTGGCGAGAATTTTACCTTAACAGCAAGAAAAACAGAAAATAACAAATGAAAAGCAAGAATTTTCAACGTTTTGATCTTGATTAAATTTTGTAATCAAAAGATGAAAAAGGAGGATTTTTGGAAGGAATTTTGAAGCAAGAAAAATAGTGTGAAAAAGGCATATAAAGTCTAGAAAATTGCAAAAATTTACATTTTTCATGTGTGATAGACACCATGTTTTGAGAAATGGCAAAAATTTACGGTTTTCATTCCTGACAAAATTCTGCCCATTTTTGTCTACAAGATTTGAAAACGACAAAATGAAAATTTGTTTAAAATGAGTCTTTTGGTGCCTATTATAAGAATGAACCAAATTGAAAAAGTGAAATACGACCTTGAGAAATTCCTAATTCCTGGAAAATTCCTCATTCTTGGAAAATTTTCAAATCTTGGGAAATTCCCATTCCTTGGAAAATTTTTGATTTCTGATAAATTCCTAATTTCTGGGACATTCCTCATTTCTGGGAAATTCCTAATTCTTGGGAAATTCCTAACTTCTGAGAAATTCCTCATTTCTGGGAAATGTCCAATTCTTGGGAAATTCCCAATTCTTGGAAAATTTACAATTCCTGAGAAATTCCTAATTCCTAAAAAATTCCTAATTCTTGGGAAATTTCCAATTTTTGGAAACTTTCAAATTCCTGAGAAATTCCTAATTTCTGGGAAATTCGCAATTCCTGATAAATTCTTAATTCCTGGAAAATTCCCAATTCTGGCAACATCTCCAATTCCTGAGAAATTCCTAATTTATGAACCATCCTCAACTTCAGCTAAATTCCCAACTTCTGAAAAATTCCTAATTTCTAGAAAATCCCTATGATTTCTAGGAAGTTTCCAATTTCTCGAAAATCTAAAGAACTTTCACAATTTCTGGGAAAGTTCCAATTTCTGTAGAATTCTTAACTTCTGGAAAGTTTCCAATAATTTCTGGGATATTCCCCATTTTTGAATAATTCTCAACTTTTGGAAAAATTTTCGATTTCCAGGTAATTCCCAACTTCTGAGGAATCCAGAATGTTCCCAATAATTTTTTGAAACTTTCCGATTTATGGAAAAACTGGAAAATTCACATAATTTCTGAGAGATTCCCAATTTCTGCGGATCCCAATAATTTTAAGGAAATACTATAAATTTCATGAAAATTCTCAATTTACAGAAAATTTCTAATAATTTCTGAAGAATTCTCTATATTATGTTCTGGAAAAATTGCGAACGGTTGAACTCGTTTTGTGAAGATCAATCCAATCGTAGATTTATTTTTGAATTTCGGACCATTTTTGCAAAAATCATCTGTAATTATTTAGCTTAATAATATTTATCTTCAAAATGACAAAAATGGATATTTTTTCAAGAATGACAAAAATCGACAGTTTTTCAAGAATGACAAAAATCGACAGTTTTTTAAAAGGAGGATAGAATTTTTTTGAAAAAATTAAATTGTTTTTTCTTGGGTAGGTAGCTATATAGGTACTTACTTATTTTATTGATTTTTTCAAAATGACAAAAATGACAAAAATCAAACGTTTTTTAATGAACGATAAATTTTTTTCTTGGGTAGGTACTTATTTCATTGACTTTTTTCAAAACGACAAAATTGTTCATTTTTTAAAGCAACAAAAAATTATTTAAGATGTGATATTTTAATTCTATTGTAAAAATAATTAGATTATACTCGAAGTAAAATATAATGAAAGAGGGGGAATGGAAAGCTGCTCCCACAATGGCGGACTCATAAATTGGAATTTTTGAAAGTGATGACTTCTTTTGGGAAAAATG